>BRZM01000007.1:5269268-5358248 GCA_033238685.1 Lates japonicus
TTTGACCATTTCAAACCACCTCCGGACTTCAGTAGTTAAGATTTGTTGACGATCTGCATACCCTCGTGTAGCGTTTAACTAGCGGTGCTAACTTTGTTAAACAGCCTGCTGCTATGCTTTCCAAATGACAGTACCTCATTTTATTTATACTGCCAGTGGTAGTGACATCCATCAGATCACTTTTCATGTAATGTAGCCGACAATATGTCGTTTCGATAAGGTGATCCTTCCTTCAAGTCTTCTGGAAGTGATCTTGAGCCTTGAATCTTGGTTGAGGCCGAGCGGCCACAGTGTGGATGGTAGAGTTAACGTGGTTTTGGTGTTGCACAGCCTTAATATTGCCGATCTTTCTGTTGCTCCACAGACCGAGAGGGCTTATCAGAAACAGCCCACCATCTTCCAGAACAAGAAGCGTATTCTGGTCGCTGATGGTGGCAAGGAGGTCAAGGAGAAGCTCCCCCGTTACCACAAGAGTGTCGGGCTGGGCTTCAAAACCCCAAGAGAGGTAATTCACCGTCTATAGGCTTCCTCAGAATAATAGAGAAACTGAACCTGTTAAGTTCTTCTTTTGTAAGCTGCAAGTGATGCTTTTTCTCACGATGGTCTTCCAAGCCTGCAGGAGTTCCCAATGCCTTATAGCGAAACGGTAAGTCTCAAAACTTACATAGAAATATAACTTGGTTTCATTCTAGGGGAATGTGGGTGATAAAACTAACAACACTGTCTTTCTTCTCTCAGAGCTATTAGAAGGCACTTATATTATTGAAATGCCCCTTCACTGGAAATATCTCCATCCATTGGCCGTATCCTCTCAGTTTAATACTCAACAATAAATTTAAAATACTAGCCTGATGGCACTGGCTTGAGTTGCTGCAGTAGTCATTATAGAGTCCATGAATTTATATTAATGTGCTGTTTGCAATTTTTAGATACGGGTAAACAGTCAAACCAGAACAACAGATAACTCAACACAAATTAAATACTGACTTTTTTTTTGTCACTGTCCTTAAATGATGTTTTTCTCGCGATGGTCTTCCAAGTCCTCTGGGCTCAATGACAATGCCTAATGGCAACACTGGTATAGTCTAGTGGCGATTAATTTCTGTAATACTGGAATGAACGGTTTCTCAGATCCTCCTGATCTTTTGACCTCTGGCTTGATTACCTTCTTAATGTCCACAGGCTGTTAATACACTTAAATTTTGATTCTATCTATTTCTAAGGTGTGGTGACCAAAATGAAGATGAGAGGACCATCGTTGTCAGGCGTGACTACACATTACATCCATAAGTACAACCGCTTTGAGAAAGGCACGAACCTCTCTGTCCATCTGTCACCTTGTGGGTACTACACCTCCTAGAGTACCTCCTCCATATTGTTGAGTTTCATACAGTCCAGACAAACATGGAATAACTTGATAGCAATTTCTATTTGTTTTTTTGTTTTGTTTTCAGATATGGTTATATTTCCCTCAGCCAACTTTCATATCTGGTTTGATTTGGTAGTTGTTTCTAAAGGTGTAAAACCTACATTTTGTTTCAGAACAGTCTATTTGTTCTACTACTCTCTAAATTATCACCTGTCTGGTGTCTAAAGTTCATGTGATGCTATAATCCTGCCAAAGAGGTCATTTTATATTTTGCTGCAAATGATGTTTTCTCACGATGGTCTTCCAAGCTCAGGAAGCTCTGGCGACATTGCCTTTGGCAACGCTGATGCCAGCTCAACACCTCCTGCTCAAACAGAGTTAAATCATTTATCTGTGACATTGGACAGAGATACCCCGACCACCTATTATATCTGCGGGATTGTGTGTTTTCTGCAGGGCGTCACAGTTGGAACATTGTGACTGTTGGAAGTGCCGACCGCTCCAGCAAGACCGTGAGGTTCAGCGTCCTCAAAGTGACAAGGCTGCTGGAGCCAAGCGAGTTCCAAGTTTTAGGCGTGTGACCACCGCCGGACAGAGCTGCTGTCAGCTAACATGTCTCATTGTCAAATAAAGAACCTTGTTTAAGTAGCCTGCCATTTGTCTTTCTCGGTAAAATGTTCAACAATATAATGCACCTAAACGTTCCGCTCCTCTGTTTTATTTCTTAAGTGTACTCAGTCTTGCTAGTACATAATGAAGTAAACATAGATGCCCATATTACCAGTTGATGTGTGTGCTAGGATATAGATGGCCTCACCTGCAAAAGAGAAAGAATCTAGTCTTTGATTAAATCCAGGATATTGAACATCACGACTAAGACTTGCTGATAAAGGACACCATCTTAAACCTGGGATTAACATTCTGTGAATAAAAACTTAAATTGGTAAAGAGTAAGAAAATAGATGATGCATGTCATATTGGTGCACTTTTTTAAACATTGAGAATGATCATGAATCTGAAATCCAGTAAGAGAAACTTGATAATAGGGATGGGGCAGCAAGGCTGAATGAAAGATTTTTTCTTTGTTTTGATTGTCTTCTCTACATCTAGCAATTATTAATATCATTAGCCATATAAAAACTAGTCAATTTTACAATTTGTTTAAACAGTTCAGGCCACTGGGTACTGTGTGGCCAGAACTTGCAGTGAAAGATAAATCAGACTCAACTTTTAACAGCTAATTATTGTATCCTTTACCGTAAATGGAAAACAACATACAGTGTTTATATACAGGTTAACCTGATAATGCAAACTGTAAAGTACCTTTTAGTAACCCAGTGAAATGCAAGGGTCAGTGAAAGTGCAATTTGATTAGCAAAAAGCTACTTGTATGCATACATAGTGAATAATGTACAGTTCATACAGCCTAGTTAGATTTACATCTGACTCATTCCCGATACACTGAATGCATAAGTAATGACTGTATAATCGGTTTTACAGACAGTTGTTAAATCAGACAAGATATTATTACGCAGATGTAAATATTGTTTACAGATTTGATTAGATCAACAGAACCACCAGTATCCTGTGTATCCCAGTAGTCAGGAGAAAACAAAATCTGTGATATGATAAGTTACTGCACCCACACTGAGGAGTGTGTGGTGTATACCTTGATATTTAATTAGAGTTTTTTTTAAAGCTATCAATGTGCCTATACACATGGCGCCTCCCAATGGTTCAAAGTTTACAAGATTTTCAACAGAAAACAAATGTGACCAACGAGGGCAACAGATAACTATTTTATATGAATATCTAACCCAATACTTGAATTCAGTGCATGCTGAAAGTAGATTCATGAGGCTATTTTGTGTACTTGTCATACTTAAAAGGTAAAGTTACAAAACTCTGGTTACAATTTTCAAAGTGCAGGTTTGTATGTAGGTGATCTCCTTTATGACTTGATGTGTGTGACAATGCTGGCTTTGTGAGAGGTGGCTCATTTATCATAGTAATGACTTAAATACTGAAAATAACACAATTTCCTAAAAAATAATTGAGTATCTAAACACCTAATTAATTTAAGGTTTGGTCAGCAATGTGACTTAATCATTGAATACTCAGTATGTGTGAGTTTGAAGTCATTTAAATGACCTCCATCTTTGATTATGGCTTGAAGGAGGGATGATTATTACATAAACAAGATGCTATGTTTGTGGATGCTTGATATGCAAATGCGATTAGCCCGTATTGTGGATAAGTTGATCAATCACTGCTAACCAATGGCTTCAGCATCACTAAGTGACGCTGTAGCTTATAATATGACCTCCTTCCTTTGTACAGTAACAGCCATGATGATGCTCAATAGTGTCTGAGATCCAGATAAACACATGCAAATACAACAAGCATGGATCTTGGTGCATTCACAGCCTGTCTGCATCAGCTGAGTCATTTGCATGTGTCCTTATTTCTGCTTGAGAAGATGACAGCTTTTCTGTATGGGAATCAGTGAGACCCTCCCTCCCCTCCCCTCCTCAATCCTCCACTCAGCCTCGCCTTCTGTCTGGTGAGCACCATTGCAGAAGCATTACTATTAACATAATGATGCCATACATGTTTCTTTCCCAATGCTCCAGTGAATGTGGACCATATGGTGATGACGCAGAAGAGGAGAAAGTGGTTAATGCGAGCTCAGCCATGCAAACAGTCCCATCATTTAATGATAAGCAGAGTAATCGACTGGAAATCTGAAGGTTTGCTCTAGAGAAAACAAATGTTTCCCTCAATGACTGTTTTCACTTTTGCTTCTCGTGTACTAACAAAAATCCCAGCTCTCCGCCCATACAATATTTACCTAAACAGCAGCATCTAAGCTTCAAACCGCAAATTGTCCTCCCTTGTACCGGGGGCTTTCCCAACTCCTTTTCTCCACAGGCGCAGACACTACAGGAGTTTGGGAGGGCCTCAGGATGTTCTCCGAATAACAGGCCCCCCTCTCATGAGCAGACACCCCAGGGAGCTGGACGGGGCCAGCAGGCCACCCAGCCCACATGAGTGCATACATGCTCCCACAGAGTGTTTGTTTGAGGGCAGAGGTCTGACCCTTCAAAAAGTCCAAGCGACTATAATAAACCAAGCTGACAGTGTTAAACTGTGATGTGGATACGTGCCGTAACAGATGCCCGTTAGCATAGCTGCTGGTTATCTGTGTTTGAAAATATGTGTTGATCAGAAAGTCAAGATACCGCTGTCTTGATGAACGTGGGATAGAATCTAACAAAAGTAAAGTGTGATTTTCAGTGTTTTTGAAGTTTACAGACAGAAACACCAGCGTTACCAAGCAATAAAACAAATTTTTGCCTCTAGTAAATCTTAAGTTTTGTGGCCTTGTTATCTAGTATCACGCAAGCCACATAACTTTTTTTATAACTCTATTTAAAACTCTTTGATTTTCGTCTGTCTCTGACTCCTGCGAGACAAATCACCAGACAGATTCTTAGTTTAATTGGATGTTATCATAGATAATATAAACTTGTCCCAACATATGACATGAAAATAAATGTTCTATAAAGTTTCTGCTACACAGACAGCATGAAGGAATACATTTCTTGTTTTGTCTCACATTTTTGTCAGATCTGAAAACAAATAAATGATAACTAGAAATCTATTCGAACAGTACATAAATAGAGAAACGTGTAATTCTCCAGGTGGTGATGTGAGGTTCAGTGATGGATAAACCAGTCTTGTCCCATCTCATACTTCTGCTAAACAAATCTCAGTCTTCCATTCGGAGGCATCACCAAAAGGTGAAGGTGAACTGTGCAGATTGAGATTTAGTGCCACATCTGTCAGAGTAGAGAGCCCCCTGTGTGTCTGCAGACCACTTGTATTCCATGAGGACAGAATGTTTAACCACAGTCTTTAAACATTGCCACCTATATAGTTAATCTGTATGGATGTCTCTCTTCTGTCTGTGGCAGCAGACACACACTCTTTTGACCTGCCTCACTTCACATTCCTCCAGTTTGCCAACATGTTTACTCAGTGTCATGGGGCATACTTGCAGTCGTGCTTACTTGTGTATCTAATGGCAGGGATGTTAGCTCAGAGGGTCAACTCAATGAGGTTAATGGCCACTATCAAAACAGAGGCCTTCTGGTGGCTCAGCAGGAGGGGGGCAGACCCATGTCCTGGGTTGTTTGGAGGTTGTCAGCAAAACATGCAAACTGTTTTCCAGCAGAAACGGCAGCAGTAGACCAGACCTGATGGGCTGAACAGATGGAGACCATGTTATGTGATGGAGCCGGGGCTGTAACAGATAAAGCGCTTCATCCTCTGGCTGGTTCTTTCAACACCAAACACTGAGGCCTCATCAGTTTGTGCCAGATACAAAACTAGGCTTTTGTATTAATTCATTTTAAATTATGTCTAATTTCTCTTTCTATATACTGACAAATGGTATGAATATATTGATTTAATGACTGGCTGACAGTGACGGAAGGAAGTACCGATATATACTTTTACTTAAGAAACAGTAGCAATACAACAGATAAAACAAATAAATGTGGGATAAATGTTGAAATATCACTTTAATGTTGCTGCTGGTAAAGGTAGAGGCTATTACTTAATCTATAATAAATCATCTTAAATTATGTGTTGCATTGAGGTGTACTCTTATTGTGTTGTTACCATACACTTTTCACTTTCTAGTTGTTGTTTTTTTTTATCAATGCAATATAATATGCAACCATTAAACCCATCAGTGTCCAGCAGCTCACTGCTGGGGTGCACAACAGGAGCACTGTGGGCTCTGCCAAGGGTCAGCACAGGGTCACTCTCCACATCTGGACATGTCATCAGCCTCCCAGATTTGCACAAAGACAAGCAGTGTTCTTGGACCAAAGACTGACTTGTGCCTGACAATATCCCATTGATAAAAATATGCATCATTATATTCAGCAGTAAATAAATAGTCACGTGTATGGGCCACAAACTGTACTTAAACATATTAAGTCAGAGTTGGGATGGTCTACTGTCAGGGTTTAGTGTCAGTCAGAGTAGATATGGTGGATAATGAGCATGTCAAGATCTATTACTTTCAGGTTAGAGGTCCTGGTCACAGTTATCAGTGTCTGATATCTACAACAGCACTGTGAGCTCTTTAACTGATTTTAAGCGATTTGACAGATGTGGCTCTTCACTCGCACGCTTCTTCTATCTCATCAAGACTGCAGGGTTGTGTCTCTAAGAATGTGTCTGTCAGCGCTTTATGAAAACACTGGTTGTTTATGCTACTGATCTCTATTTACAATATGAGTGAAAATGATCTGATGGGTAAAGTTTCAATCTTACTGGTTGACTCCTGCAGAGCTCCATATCAAAGACAAATACAAAACCCTGATTGATCGCCGCTCACCTGGCCTGTCTGGTAAGCCAAGAGCTTTGCAGCCACATCCTGGATTTGCACGACAGCTCCTAATTCAATATTCTCATGTTCACCCGTGTTCATGCCTGCCTGTCAGACAGACTGCATGTCTGGCATGTGTGAGCACGGCGGGCATCTCCAATTTTACAGCAAGTTGTCAGATCAAAGTGGGGGCTGGTGCTAGCAGGTCACAGGACAGGGTGTTGCGTGCAGCAGCGCTCTTGGGTCATGTGTGAACCATCCAGCATGGCTGTCATCAGAGCATCCCTGGGGTGTGCTCTCGCTGAGTGATTGCCTCACACTGGAGCCCTGAAACCTGCAGTCCAGAAAGCAAACAGGGTCTGGACTGCATATCTAACTTGCTTCATGTATGATACCAGGTGTCCTGGGTCTGTAGACGTGCTCTGTTCTAGCTACAAAAAACAGAGCTTTAAAAGCCCAAGAGACAAACCTGATACTTGTTAATGAAGGAAGAAGGCAACAAAGAATTACTACACAAATACCAGAAGTTTCAGTCCTTTGTTCGCAAAAGTTTCTTGAATTCTTTAAGCTTGTGTTTGAGACTGTAACAAAAGAACTGTAAAGTGTAACACTTCTCTCTATGAAAGGTAACAGGAGAAACTCAAAGCAACGCCCCACAGCAACAGTTTGTGCTGCTATTGAGTGGTTCCTCTCCAGCAGGAGGAATTCACCCTGGCAGATGGCGGGGCTGAGGCCCCCGAGGCCCCAGGCAATGCTACACCCTGGGACCCGGATATTTAATCGTGCCCTGTTGAGCCTCTCACCTGCTGCTCCGCCGCTCACAATGTTATCTCATCTCCCTGACCTATTGTGGCTCCCATCGGTGATAATGACAGTGGAGAGACCCACGCAGCGCCGGAGCAGTGGCTCGTTCTCCCTGGAGAGAGGAGGGATCATGGGAAACCTCAGGGTAATTGATCTCTCCATCTTGCCTCCTCTGGTGGATCTTGTTTCTTATCATGACAGCTACTGTGTTGTTTGTGTTTAAGGCACAGATTGCACTGATTTTCAGGGAAGCTTTTCTTAGAGTTGCTTGTGCTGTTATTATTTTTTATAAATGAGATGTGGTTGGTCACTCTACCTCTTTGTCCTTATACAATGTTGTGAATGTAAGGAGAAAGTAACTTTGAGAACAGAGGACTTTTGTGTATTGGCTACTGTACTTTAAGGTGCCATATGTACGTTTTTGCTATTGCTACATAGCCAATGTTAGCATTAGCAGCTATTTACTCACCAGTCTAGAAGAAATGTAAGTTTATCATCAAACTGTCTCCAGAGTTGGAAAGCAAAGGCAGAATTAACTCTTGTTTTGCATCTATTTGCATCACTTTTCTTCTACTGAAGTTCACATGTTA
The DNA here is from genome assembly GCA_033238685.1 of Lates japonicus. Taxonomy (NCBI): domain Eukaryota; kingdom Metazoa; phylum Chordata; class Actinopteri; family Centropomidae; genus Lates; species Lates japonicus. Next base: position 5,277,436 of record BRZM01000007.1, read on the forward strand.
ACCAGCTAGGCCCAGCCTGTCCCATCTCATGAGTCACTGTAGCATCCAGTCTGCCCTCAATCTGACATGACAGGATGAAGAAGTAATCCTCCCCTGAGGGTATATTCTAACTCTTGTCTTGTAAATGCAACGATGGCTGAAATTCTTTGTAAATAAACAACTGTTAATGCTAAAATTGGTTATGTAGCCATAGCCAAAACTTACATATAGCACCTTTAAGAGGGAATATTTTCCTCAGCCAGCAGAAGCAGTGTAATGTAAAATCTCATATCAGTCATCAACAATGACATTTAATTTGTTAAGTCATGTTCTCTTGTCTTGCCATTCTACATTGTAGTTTTGTAGAGAACATTTCCACTCTTCCACCGTGAGTTCGTAAACTGTCAGACCATAAATTTACTGCCTTGGGTAACCACACGTGGTTGCATTTTGAAATGCCATATCTCGCAACTTACTTAACCAAACCACAGTCTTGTGGAGAATCTTGTTGTTGTTGTCCTTTTTTCCCTAACTCTCCACTGTTTTAATTTTCACTCAGTCATTTTCCCTGAGAAAACACCATCCAGTTCCTGTGTGACCTCGGTTCCCATCATCTCAGTCAGATATTGTCACAGTGGCCCAGTTCTCACTGAGCTCCGATGGATCGTTAATTAGACTCTTTCATTGCTTCATCTTGAATGTGTACCTCTTCAGCATAATGGATCACACTATGGATGGGAAAGTGACCCGCTGTGTCAGATATATTAATGCAGTAATATACTTTATGTCAAAAGAAGATCCAGTTCCACTTCCACTACAGTTCTTCCTGGCAATTCACTGCTCAACATACATTCAGATAACCAATTAGGTTCATGCTGAAGTTACTATACTTGCATGTTAAGGAATATGCAATGGTATGACTCACTGATGTTGAGGTTTGTGGCAAAGATAAATATGCTGTATCAGCCTTTTGACACTTTTTTTTTTGACAACACTTTTAAGCACGATGCATTTTGGGGTTTTTGCATTTGGGGTTTGTTGGCTAAAAAAAAAAAAAAAAAAGCATCATCAGACTTATTGTCCAGCTATTTGATATTGCACTTCTATGAAGTTGGGGAACTCCCAAGAAAGATATTTTTAAAAGACTGGTCAAAATTGAAGCAATGGAGGATGAGATATCCTGTCTTTTAGTGTCTTGTATGGCTCCAAAAACACTGGATCCTATATTTAACACAATGCAACTCTATAGTGACATTTGTTCCTTTCCTCTAAAATACTCTATGTAAACCCACGCCCACAGTTTGTGAGTTGAGATATCTCTGATGGCATATTCAGCATTATTTTCTCAAACTTGGGAAAGTTCCTGTCAGTAACCAGGAACCTGAATTTTGTGTGTAAAAGTGGTGGATTGCCTTTTTTAAAAATGACAGCAATTTCTGTATCTATACTTGCTGTATCATATTTGCAGTAAAACATATATAGGTTATGTATAATAAATGTAGCTCCACACCCCTGGCAGTCTAGTTTAATGAGGATGTATTTCAAGTCCCGTTGTGCTTGTGTGCTGGGAACATAAAGGGAAGGAAGTGAAGGGAGTTTCACAATGATCTGTGTCATTACCAGTTTCTATATGAAGAGAAAAAAAGAGTATCTTCTTGCTTCAGTAAACAGCAGCTGAAGAGAGAACAAAAGAGATCAAATGGAAAGAGCACACCCAATTACTGTCTAAGCAACTTAAACTGTGTTGGCTTTGTAGTCACACAATCAATACGTAACCAAGAGAAAGGAAATGTTCTTTAGGTCTCAGACAATGCAAAGAGGAGCACATTTTCACATGAGATCTCCTATAGATTTGGTCTCATGAAAGTTCACTTCTTTCCACTTCAGTAGGTTTTAAGGAAGATATGAACCTTTGTGAAGTGAAACATCTTCACATCTTATACAGTTTAACATCATGGCAGACTTTTGTTTTCAATGTATGAACTTTGTGAATCATAGTTCAGGAAATCTGGAAAATATTTCAAGTCTTTCTAGCTTAGCTTGGCAGATAAACACACTCTAAACCTAATTTAAGTATGCTATGTGTAATATAAAAATTCTTTCTATAATCATGAGATTATGAAGTATGTAGACTGTAGACTTCACTAAATCAAGAAAAGCGTGTCTTGTTGTGAATCCTGCAACTTTTCCACTGACCGAAAAAGGGGAACTGACATTTAGTGGCAGCAATTGCAGATACAAAGTTGGCTCCGTCTGCTTTATGACAATTAACCCTTTAAGAAAATCTGCCAGTTCACTGACATTATACAGTTAATGGTGACTTGAAGATGCAGAGCTCCATCAGAGATCTGACTCCAAGAGCTTGAGAGGACTTTAATGCTGTCTTTGTGTAAAAAATGGAAATGAACATTTCTGTTCAAAAACATCCAGAGACCATGACCTCCATGTCCTCAGTAGAAGTTATGGCCCCTGGTTGACATGGCTTTTCTGCAGGCAAAACAAACTGTGGAGCAAGACTCCCTCCCTGAGAAACAGAGCAGGGTTTCTCTGCGAGAGAAACTGAAGTGACACTGCTGATAACCCTGTGCCATTGTGTGCCTGGCTGCCAGAGCATCTCTGTTGCATGGCAGTGTGTAAAACACGATGGAGATAACGGCAAATCCCAAACATTCCCCAAAAGAAAAAACAAATCCTACATTTTTCTTCAACTAAACCAAACACTGAATCTCCTTATCTTAAGATAGATTGCATCTGTAAGACCACCACAATTCAAAGAGACGAAACTCTCATGTTTTGTAATGTTATGCCTCTGGGGACAAAATGGCATTTTGTAACTTATGTAAAAATATACTTTGTTAAAAGAGAGAGCAGACTAATGTGTGTATGTGTTTACAGATTTAATACAGCAATTTAATAAATGCACACCACTTATGGGAAATCCCAGTGGTCATAGACCACTTTATCAGTGATATCCAGGCTAATTTAAACAGAACAGCGAAGGTTACTTTGCCAGTTTCAAAATCTGAGCACAAAATTAGACTTTGAAGCACTGAGCGGATTTATCTTCTCAGTGTGACATACATGAAGTATGGATCGACCAAATTCAGCATCTCACAACAAAAATCAAACAAGAAAGGCCCTGAGCAACTTGAGCAGTTTTAGAGATTCTGGCTTAAAAATGTCACAGCTCAGAAACACAGGATTCAAATGCACGACCCATAGATACCAAAGAAAAGTTCTAGCAGTTCACCTTAATGAAAAGGTAGCACGGGTGAGAGCAGGCAAGGGCTAGGTGAGGATCAAGGTCAGAGGGCAAGCAGGAACACAAGTCAAAAAAGGGGACAGGGAAAACACAAAGCCCAAAAACATGACAAAAACTGGTGAGTGCAGGGTCAAGTGGACTGGTATATATACTAGGGAGAGAGCTAATGAGGGGATGGGAAACAGGTGAGTGTGGTGACAGAAAAGGTGGGAAGGGCTGCAGGGCAGGTGTCTGTGGTAGGGTCTGAAATGACAAGACAATTAGTGGTAAAATCTGGTTCAAGCTGTAATTCTGCCCTCAGACGAATGCTAAATGGCCTGCTGTGTGCTAATGTTTTAGCACGCACACTGGCTATTCACTGACAGGCTTCTGGTTACATGAGCTGGCCAATTGTGCAGAGTATCAGTGTGTCACGGCAGTAACAACAACAAATTGCCTCAACACCGGTGTGTGTCAACGCTGAAGTAACAGAGGAGGATTATACCACATCAAACCTTTCTCAGTGGTTTATCCAAGAGCCACATCCTGTACTCCATCACTAACAACGCAATCAATTTGTTTGCTTTTCACTTATCATGTGGAAAAAAGTGACTCATTTAATGACACACACACACAAAGAGAGAGAGAGAGAGAAAAAAATCAAAGCTGCTCTGCATCCTCGCGAAGTGGCCCCAACATAAACAGTGATCTGTTGAGCAGCAGAGTAAACTTCCTCTGCTTGCACTGGTGCACACACTTCCTGCGGGGATTGAGCGATGCATCAGCCTGAACCCCATTCTCCATGAAGGCTGGAAGTGTTTCACCCGCTCAGGCAAATGGGCCAACAAAGCAAATTCAAGCCACATGCTGATCTCGCTTGTCTCTGTTCCCATGTTACTGTAGGTAAAAACTCAAGTGCATTTTTATCCATGCAACCCCCCTAAGATTCATACTGAGCATGTTCATAAATTCCAACTTAATTTTTCGTATAATAAAAAGATGTTGCCCACCACTTTGGTCCAGAATGAAAAATCTCAAGGACTGCCATGAAATTTGCTGCAGATATTCACGGTCCATAGGGGATAAATCCTAATGACTTTGATGATCCTCTGGCCCAACCAGCAGGCTTTTACTCTGTAAAATATCTCAACATCCATTTGAAGGATTTCCACAAAATTTTAAAATAATCATAATTCACAGATGATGTAGTCTTAAGACTCTCCTTAAGAATCTCCTGACTTTTCCTCTTGTGTCACCATGAGGTTGACCTTTCTCTCTTTTACTGAACTATCCATTACTGGATGAAACTTTAGCTTCACCTGCACTTTGTGCTTAGTGCTAATTAACAAATGTTAGCATGCCAACACACTAAACTAAAATTGTTATGATGACAAAACTTATCCCTGCTTAACATGCTAGAATTGTTATTATTGTAGCAATCCAATCTCAAATATTTCTGTTGCTATTTCTGTTTACTCCCATGGTTTTTGCCCTTTTAGCACCATTAGCAGTAGCTAGTATGGTATGTTGGTTGGTTGATCTGCCACCTTGGTCCAGACTGAAATATCTCAACAACTACAGCGATAGATTGCCATCAAATCTTGTACAGACATTCATGGTCCCCTAACATGCTAAACTAAGATTGTTACCATGGTAAACATTATTATACTACTAAATATCAACACGCTAGCATCATTTTTGCGAGCACGTTGGCTCAACACACTGCTGTGCCAAAGTAGCATGGCTATACTGTCTTGGGAAATCTTCTGTTTCAGCCCCAAATCAAGAAAAAATAAAACACAGCCATGGCTCATGTTTCCCACAATGTCTTGTGTTAAGATGATTTTCTCTCATACAGATGATCTCAGCACTAAGATGTTTTCTGAGAAACACTTCTGTTACTTTATTGTTCTGGAGAACATGGATTAACTAGTTGTTTCCACTAATTCAGTGTGTTCTACAGCTTATTTTTGATTTCCTGCTCCATGACTGCAGATTAATATCTCCGGTGGCAGCAGCCCAACTGCAACAAACCCTTGACTACGAGGGTCCCTAACCTCAGCACCCTGAGAAACACTATAGCCAGTGCGAAGAGCCATAGCGCCGCATAATGGGAGGCATGATTGGGGAACAGTGGATATGTGTGAGTTTTAGCGGCCTGAGGGGACTCCCACCCAGGGAGACTGGAGAGGAAGCTGTGCAGATGGAGGTCAGAGTTGGGTGGCTCACATCCTACTCACTATTTGTCCTGTTATTCCAAGCTCCGCCAACACACAGAGAGGATCCTGATTGGGGATAATGTTCAGGGAATCATCTCAAAAGAACTCTCTTTAACAACCTCTGCTCCACAGGAGAGTTCTAGTCAACTCAGCGAACTCATGAACATGAAAGCATGAAATGAAGAGTTTTAAAAATGCAGTCATTGAAGTAAAATTGCCATGAAATCTTATAAAAGTCCCATAAAATAGTATAATTAGAAAGTTTTTTGTTCTAAACTGCCATTTGTCATCTACAAAGGATGCCAGATGCAACATTACAGCTTGAATTGGCAAGTGTAACATCCTCTAAGGCTTTGAAGACCCTCCAACTGATGTTCATCATTTCCATATATGATATCCCTCTGCGATTTATTTGCAGGGCCTTTATTATGTTATTTCCAGGCTGCTGCTGAATCTGGCTTGCAGAAGCTAAAGCTGGCTGATGTAATGTTTTTCATGGCTTAAAGAGGGAAAGACCATTCTCAGATGTTAAATATATCTGAGCAGATATCCATAACTGTGTCTTCTTGGAACAGGACAGAATAGTTAAGGAACTTTATGTACATTAAGTAACATCGGTTAGGTCTTATCATACAGACTGTTGACGCCAACTAAATTATATTTGCTATTTCCGATAACGCCAATGCCATTCTGATACGTCACAGTATCTTTAAAGTATTTTGGTTATATTGCCGGAAAAAATATCCACTACAAAGGCAAAATCACAATGAGGGGTCTTCCTGGAGATGTGACTCTGTTCACGTTGTCTTGAACCAAGGTCACGGTGAGCAGGTCGAGGAAACTTTGGCAAAGACCAGTGAGGGAGCAGCGGGGATGACCTGGGAAATCAGGATCTTTTCCGTCAATACTATGGAGACAAAGAGATGTCAGAGGACGATGACCCTTTCCTGCTAATCAGAGAGAGATTCGCGGAGAGGAAAGGACTCCGCCCTCCACCTCTGCTCAGGCATTGATGACGTTTCCATGTTTGTGTTGGCTTGTGGTGGTATGAAGGTACCTGTATCCTTTCTGGCAGAAGACAGGGACACACAGGCTTATCTTCTGTATTTGAATGGAAAAGACAAACCCGAGAGCTTCATGAGTCAAGTTTGTTTATCACCCCCTACATTTTGAATAAATTTCCGCTCTGTAGGTGATGTCTGACTTGTTTAGGAATGGTGCTCAAATAGTTGTCAAAGTATAATGAGTACTGTAATCATTTAGTTTCCTTTCACATTGTTTTGTCCACATTTTTGTTTAATATAATCCATTAACAAAGTTCTTGTAAACCATAGCTAAACTCCTCTTACATAAGCAATCATATCTACCTGTTTCCATTTGCTGATCTCATCCCTTTTGTTTTCCTTTTTAGCCACACCAGCCCATGTCTGTAGGGATGGCAATGTCTGTTAGTCCATCAGTCCACTACAGGATGGATTGACATAAAATTATTTTGTACAGACATTCATGGTCCCCAGAGGATGGATCCCAACCGACTCTAATGATTATCAGACTCTTTTCAGGTTTGCGTTTGTGATTTTGAATGAAATATCTCGACTCAACTATTAGAAGAAGAACCTGAAATTTGGTACAAACATTCATGTTCCCTTCTGAGCAAATTGTAAAGACTTTGGTGATCCTAACTGGCACAACGGCAAATGTTAGCATGCCGTTATACCTGCTAAATCTCAGCATGTTAGTATTGTCCTTGTGGGCGTAAAATCTGACCTTAAGGAAAAAACGTGTTAAGAGCTGTTCTGAATGCATATTATTTTCAGACAGTCTCCTCTGGAAGGCAGTGATAGTGTCACACTCAGCTGTAAACATGAGAGTGACCGAAATTGAATGAAACAAAAGAGAACTTGAGAGAGAAGTTCAAATGTAGACACAAAAAGAAAAAAGAACTTTGAATTAATTCATTCTGTATTAATGAGAACATTTTGAAATCCTTTGATGGATAACCTACTGATACAATATGAAACTCTCTTTGTCTTCTCGAGCTGTTCTCCTTCAGTTTCTTCAACAATAGCTCTATAGAGAGGTGACCAGGAACTTTGAGGAGTTCTTTTCAAACATTATGGCCGAGCGCTGGCTGAAGATGCATATCTAAGTATGATTTGACCTGCGCTGTCTTTCATCCCAGGCTGAAGTTCAAGATTTGTCCAGAGTCCTGACCCACTTTCTTTCATTTTCCCTGATCCTCTTGACTGTGGGCTGTGACCCCGGTAATGTTATACAAATGTCATGTGTCATAGGACTGACAGATCCTGTATAAGAGGAGAGCATTTGGCCTGCGAGCATTGTCAGAGGGCCCTTTGTGGATGGACAGAGACCCCTGGCAGAATGAACAATGGTGTTTTTTATGGACAAGGTCAGGCAGAAAAAAACACCAAGACTGTGAGGCAATGTTTCAGCTTGCAAGCTCATCTTAAAGTTCTTCTGCAGAGCGTTTCGTAATCTTTGTTGTTTCCCTAAAGCTATTTATTACTCAAGCTGGCTCTTCCTTTTAGCAATGCTTAAGAGGAACAAAGTTCTCTGTTTAGTGTGGTTTATTGATTATAACATTACAAGAGTTTGAAGATTTATCATATGCTCTTTATTGCTACTTATACTGTTCAAAGTCAGATGCTCAAGGACAAATGTTGAAAATTGTGTGAAGGTCTGGGTGGTAAATTGTCTTTAATGATTGCGTTATCACAACATAAATGATGATGCCACCAAAGTGACATATAATCCTGCCCAGTGAGGATTAGCAATATATTGGATAAAAACTTCCATCACACCCTCCTGAAAGTTTACTGCAATAAGGATGTGACCATCTTACTGGAGATATAAGCTACTTCCAGTCAGTTGAAGCAAATGTTTATTGCCTATTTAGTGCATACTGAGATAACCTGATGAAGCCAGGGGTTTGATCAAAGACGTCGGCAGAAAGTCACATTCCTCTGCAGCCGTCACCTCAAAGGAAATGAGTCACAGTACAGTAAACAGTCAGGACAACAAGCTGTGCTTTTTATCTCTGTCTTATTTGTGCTGCACCCTGTGGCTTTGAGGCTCCGCAGCTGAAACCGTCCCCATAAGATTAAAGTGTCTTATTATAGTCACGGTGTATCAGTCAAGATTTAGTGTGGTGTTTGTCTTCTTTCCAAACCAAAAAAACATGGTAAAGAAGGAATGATGAGAATGAATCACAAATATTGTTCTTTTAAAAAAGTGGTGGAACGTAACTAAGTATGTTTACACAGTCTGAAAAAGGACTATCACTGTTTTAAAATTCCTACATAGTCTCTGTTAATCACTTAGGGGAACATCAGGGGGTATAGCTCAGTGGTAGAGCATTTGACTGCAGATCAAGAGGTCTCCGGTTCAAGTCCGGATGCCCCCTTACCTTATGCAGTGAGCAGACATTTACACGTACAACATATATCAGAAAGAAGCTCTGCTGTTATGAAAATATTCAGAAACAGAAAGCAAATCAAGTAAAAGTGATCTCTGTTCATGCTAGTAAAATGCAAAAACACCATTTAGCCATGAGGGGGTGTAACTCTGTGGTGAAAACTAAGCACATTCACTCAGCTACTGCACTTTTTTTTAGGTACAGTCAGTATAAGACTGACAGAGGCCATTTTCCTGCATTAAGAGCAATTTACTACTCTTGAAAGTTGACTTATTAAATAATTCATTGTCGTCGCAAATGTATTAAAAAGTACTGATCCTGGCTCTGATTCTGAACCAGATTCTGCTGTTCATTTGCAACCAAAAGTTGAATAAAACTGCTTATAGATCCTATCCAAAGTCCTATTTTATAAACCCAGAGAACAGACGTGTTTAGTGATGCTAAGCTATGCGAAACCAGAGTTGTTCAGTTGGTTGTGTCAGAGATCCGCCCTTTTGCCCTGACCCCTTCCCTCTGTGGCGGCACACTCTCCCCGGGGGATTTCACATACAACATCTGTCCTGTCTCCCCCACCTCTCCCCCTCCCTCTGACCCACCCACTCCAAAAAGCCACAGAGCTTCTGGACTTCTGACTGGCTCTTCTCAATAAAGGCCATCCACACACACCTGACCAGAGGTCATCAACCAAGCAGAGACACACCACTATGACCTGACAGGGCTCCAGCCTGCATCAGACTCTCATACAACATAGCAGAGGAGAAAACAGTCATGCTTACACTGTCTACAAAAATTTTACTTCCTTCTGTCAAGCTTATTATGTGAAAAGGCCAAAGTCTTTTTATTGAGTGTCTGTTGAACACGAGTACCTGGATTTTATGAAACATTAGGTGATCAGCTTCCAAAACACTTTCCTGCTTATTTTTCTCCGCAGGTTGTAGCTGCCTGGCTACAAGGCGCGCCATGTGACCGCTCACTGTGAGACAGAAGAAGAGGAGTTCCCTAGAAATGGATTCTGTTTAAAGGCTCGGTTGCCTGCCGGGTCATTCCTAAAGGAAATCACCCGGCCTCATCAATCTGCTCATTCCACAATAGCTGACAAAGGACTCCATCAGCGGCAGTTGCTTTTGCTCGGCTGTCCACCAAGCGCCCATTAAGGCTCTGGGTTTGATGGTGACCTTGCTCCTCCTTCAGTGCTTCAAGAGGATCCTGGGCAGTTGGTAATTCAGCCACTCAATAAGTTGAAAACAAATATCTAATATTTGTTATATTGATATGTTTACCCATGTTGTTAAACTCCAGGTGCGACGTTGAACTCTTCCAAAGCGCGGCAAGTGTGGCAAGAAAGGAAAAGGCACAAGGGTAAATAAATGAACATTGCATTTGACACAAAGAAAGCTGTGATCTCTCTGATTATCCTGATCTCTACAGGAATACAGGGAGGTAAGCTGCAATTCCAAAGCAGGCAAAATACCACCAACAGGCCCCACAGCTTTGCTGGGAGCTATGCTTTTTGTTGTCTGCACCAAGTTAGCACTCGGTTAAAACAGTACCCCTGAAGCTAGCAAGGTAAAATACATTGAGTTATGGTAGGCGAGTAGAACAAATGTTGTTTCAATCTGGTACCATAAATACCAGGCCAGAATCACTGATGCCATAATGGGAGAGAAGTTGTGTCGTAAGGTACAGTTTGAGGGCACCAGCTTACTTTAGCACTTCCATTTTGTATCTCACATTTATTGAGAGATGTTTGTATTTTTAGTTCACATTTATTCACCGTACTTGCTTGGAATTGCTTTTAAACACCTTGGCAAAATTCAGCAAATTGGTTCTTTTTTTTCACTATCAAACCCTAAAAGTTTTACTGTCTTATAGGAGGAAACGGTCTGGTCATTGTAGTGAGAGTTAATTTCAATGTGTTGTGAGGACAACTAGTTTTATGAATCTTTCTGCTCATAAAGCCGCCAGCATCCCTACACACACATTTCTAAAAAGCTCTTGAGACATAGATTTATGTTGTTGGAAACAATGAATGACAATAGATAGATAGACTACACATGCTATTTACAAATGAGACTTAGGACTCTAATTAATTCATGTAAAATAGTCAAATTGAACACCTTATCAGCTAACATCAAAATGCTGCTCTATGTTAATGCGTAGGTGATAAAATTCGAAGGCATGTACAACTTTCAATGCAGGACTCTAATTGAGTATTTGCTAATTGTTACTTAAGTATTCAATATTTTGTCCACCACTGATTTTATTTCATTAATAGTATAATCTGCCTACGAGGCATTTGTCTCTGTTATTCCTGATGTGCTGTAGTAGAAGTGTGGTGTATGACCTAAGAAGAGCGGTTTGTGCCAAGAAAATAATCAGTAGTGGTCAATTGTTTTCAGCTGACTGCGTCAATTTCAATAGTAAACAACACTCAAAACGTAGACTCAGCATCAGTATTGATTCAATCTGCCCACCTCTTTGTTCAGTCATGTCACTCCAAACTTTCTTAGACATACAAAGCGCAGTTGTAGTTTTACACCCAGATAAAGTTACACTGCCCGTGGATCTAAGGCAAGTTTGGTTAAAAGTCTTGTAACAATTTGCGCTCTTTCCTTTGTGGCAGCCTCTTCCTTTCCCAGAGTGGGAGAAGTGAAGTCTTTATGATGGGATTTCTTGAACGTTTCCTGCAGCAGCTTTGACTGAATTCCCATTCTGCACTAATAAAGCGCTCCAGGGGAGCATGCAGCCCCAGCTCGGGCTTTTTGTGAGGAGCCACAATGAACACATCTGTTGTCTCCCATGTCTGAGATAAACCACAGACAGGTCTGTCTTTTTGCCAGGATCCTTTATTCAGCTCTGGAAAGGACCTATAGGAGCCTCTTGATAGATGGCCTTCATTCCAATGGAAGAGGAAAAGCCGGATACTGGGAAGAATGGGGAGCCACCACCCAGCACACCCCTGCCCAGCCCTCAAACATCCTTTAAAGGGCTCCTCTGAACAGTCTGATGCTGAGCCTAACTAAGGCGTTGGAACGAGAAACCATGTTCACAAATTTTAATTTCGCCTCAAAAGTGTGTGCTTTTTTCCTTTCACAGGAAATTTGATCTAAACAACCAATTTCTGAATAAACTTTAGAAAGAAACATACAAATTTGAACAATTCTTTTCAAAACTAAAAAGTATTTTTTTTCTTCACACATTGTTTCAGGTTTTATAAAACACTATACTCCACTTTAGACTTCTGTTACCAATAGCTTGTTCAAAGTCCTGATAGTGTAATTGAGGATTACAGCATCAGGGGTCAGAGTTTTTGTCCATGGGAGGGGGTTAGGAGGTCAGAGGATGTTTACTGCAGCGTTTCTGCAGCATTGGTGATCAGGACAGCACAGGATGAAAGACAATAGACAAAACAATGTCCTATTTAAAGATAGTCATCGTTATTTATAAATCCCGCTGAAGAGGCCAGAGGAGGTGGGATGGAGAATGAAGACAAACATTTCACGCCTGCCTGTGTAGGATATGTCTAATTTTTCCAACGCTATCTTCAGGGTGACGCCAAGATATGTATCAGGCCTGCATGATCAAGCTTTGTGTGTCAGGCTCGCGCTTAAAATGACCTCAGTCTAACGCTGTTATCAGAGTAAATCCAAGGATCCGCTTGGTCTCATCCATTTGTCAAACCGTTTTATTCTGGACATCGCTAAGAGGCCCAGTAGAGCCAAAGGGGCGTTACATCAGTTAAAACAGAGATAAATGCAATCGTCACAGCAGTTACAGAGGAGTTATCAAAATTATGCAGCTGATGATAACTTGCCTTTGATATCAGCTGTGGTGGTGTGTTTTTTTTTTTTTTAATGCGTACAAGGTAATACAGTGTCTTTATCTGGAGGATGATGTTGACACGCCTGTAGGGCTCGCTAATGCAGAGCGCAGTCCCTCCACGTATCCTGTGTGTTAGTCCAGAGTTCCGGGTCTCATTGTTCATCTGCTTGTGAGATCCCTTTACATCAAAATAGACACTTGTAATAACACAATGGGCAGCATTGTTCCTCTGTCAAAGGAGAGCATGTGTTTAAGCACGCCGCACTTGCAGCAGCTAATTCTCCGGGACAACCTCACATTCAGCCTTTGATTAAGGAGCGCAGTTATGCATGGATGGCTCTCCAAGGCCTGGAGGTTGTGGAAAAACAGCAGTGTGTGCCTCAATCGGGGGCCGCCTGCCTCACAGTGAATGACCCACAGACCTGTCGAGCGCCAGCTGAGTCCAGTTGCAGACCAATGACCACAACTGTCAAAAAACCCGATGACAGACAAACTGCAACTCAAGTGTGTGTGTGTTGTGCCTGTTATTTTAAACAGACATGCACTAAGCACTAAGCTCACTTTCAGAAACACATTTACATACTGCGTAGACATGTAATGCACAAACACACACACACACACAGCTAGGGTTTATGACATTTTGATTCTTATGAGCTGACTCTGACTATAAAAACATAATGTTGACTGGTTTAATCGATATAAACAATTCAGGGAGAAATATCAGCCCTTCTTGTCCGGCTTCATGATCCAACTATTGGAATACAATGGCAAAAATTCAGACAAAATGTTCAAAAATTTACCTGATAGTGTGATCGTAGCTTTAAAGCTAGGTCTATCAAAGCAGTGTAAAATACTGTCATTGGTTTAAGATCCCTCCTGATATGTTTTTCTTAGACATGTACAATTACTAACAGAGAAATCACAGTTAGAAATTTTAAAATTACATTTACCCATTCTGAAAAATCCAGTATCTATAAATATGCAACATTCTAAATTCAAAACCCTCCAATATTATATATGAGTGAGTGAAAACAAGTCCCGTGTCAAACTCTCGTCCATCCATCATCTCAGTAGAGAGAAGTAAATAATTAAAACACATTTTGACTGGAGGGGGCTTTAACTTTTAGAGCTAAATGAGCCAAAAGCAAGAGTAAATATATTAATCATAAATTGAGAAAGCTTTTCTGCCTACAGTCAACATATTACTTTATCAGAACAACATCATCAACAGGGAAGATTCATGTTAGGCCGCCAGCGAAACAGATAACACAAGCTTAATAAGTGCAGGGTTCAAGTCTGTGAACAGGAACAGGAGGCTGATCCAGGTGTCGCCGCTGTTGTGCTCAGTCTGATCTCAGCACATCTGTGTAGTGGTGAAGATCAAGTTGTCGGACGGCCTATTAAACAGTGTGCATTAGGGCGCCTGGCTGGAAGCCTGGGGAGGATGAGGGTCGGCCGCTTGAGGGAGATTAATAGAGGAGCACAGGCAGGAGGAGCACCTGCCGTCTTTTACCAAAGATCACAGACCTGAGATCCATCAACTGTGTTTAAGTGTGTCAGAAGTGGAAAATGGACACTTAAGCACCTGATGAATTTGTTCACGTCAGAACAGGAAGAGGCAGTCTTGTTAGACATGTCTGAGAATAAATGCAGTCTGGCGGTGAAGAAGCGTCAGTGTTCAGGGTGAACCCACTTGCATGTGATTTTTCCTGATATCTGAAACACAATCTCCTTCTATCCCAGTCATGCCATGCTGCACTTGGATCCCAACCTAACCTGCTCCTGTCATGGATGTCTCCCGTGGGAAATCAAAAGGCTTGTAAGCTGTGCTAATGCTACAGTTTCCCACGGATACTACAAGAGCTAAAAGGGGCTGATACTCAGAGAGGTCAGCTAAGAATCATGTTTCTGGCGCTGGTCTGCAGAAATATTTCAGATAAAAACATTCATGATTCCCTCATTTTAGAAGTCGCAGCGTGAACAGGTTAACGGGGAGTACATGACTTTACATTTACAGTTTGAGATTTAGTCGGAAAAAAATGCCAACATGCTAAATCCCTATTCTTTTCATGAGCTCCTGACAGTAGAACAAGGACTCTACTAATCCATTTAATATGAGAGGATCAGCCCAGTTGGACCCACCACGAGGGATAAACCGCTGCTCTGTGGGATGGAAGCCGCTCTTCGGTTCCCCGGCTGGAGCTGGGCCAACGCCGGTGCCAGAAATTAATCCTGGTAACAAACAGAACGGATTCCCTTAGCTGACCAGGTTGGACAGTCTGAGAAGAAAGTGTGTGTGTGTGTTTATGTGTGTGTGTTTGTGGAGTCTGTAATGATGCAGGGTTTCCTGACAGGTCGTATGCTGCATATACACCATGTGGCAACCCCTGCTTAGCCTTAATACGGAGTCCTCCTGTTATCATTTAACACCAGTTTCCCTGATTTAAAGAGCAATTAACGGATCATGAAAAGAAATAACAGCTTTCAGAGCCGGAAAATTAATGAGAGATCACTGATAAATTACAGCTGCTGGATTTATAATGAAGTAGAGCGAGACAGGTTTGTGACTTTAAAGGAGCAGTTCAACATCTTTGGAAAGAAGCTCATTCACTTTCTTGCAAAGACTAAGAAGAGTACATTAAATATGTTGCTGGCACCAGCAGCCAGTTAGCTTAGCTTAGCATAAAGACTGGAAACAGGGGAGAACAGCAAGCCTGCCTCTTTCCTAAGATAACAAAATTAGCTCACTACTTCTCATCATCATCTTTCTAACTATGTTGCTTTTGTCTATGGATAATATAGGGGCATCCGATTTGCAACCCAGACCTTGATCTGCGTCAATGCTCACCACTCATTGAGCCATACCCCTGACACTTACAACACAGGAATAATTGTCTGAGTCTCAAATCAAAATCAGTTTTAAACCCATTATATTAAACATTCTGACCACCACTGAGTGTCTTAAGAATTTTTACGGATTTACTATATTATCTCTCACTGAAAGTTTTCACATGGAGAAATACGAGCGCCACATCTGCCACATAGTCAAGCATCTGCTTTTCATTGTCATGGCCTTAATTTGGTTCAGCCTCTCTCGTTATATATCACCCTGCCTCTGCAGAGCTCACTCTTCAGGCAACAATAAGCTATGACTGAACTTCGCCACTCCGCATTACAAAACACGAACTAAATCCGCGAGCTCCAGAAACAAGAAGAAAAGGTTGAACTGAGGCGTACTATCCACGAAAGCACAGACCCTGATGGCGAAATACCATTAAACCAAACAGCAAACAGAGTGATGTAGTATACTGTAGGGATGAGGAATATGTATGCAGCATCAGAGGAGAACATTGTGATAAAGCTCAGGGGATGGCGCCACTTCAGAATGCCATCCCAGCTCCCTGATGGGGTGTTTGCAGTTTCCTTTCATCTGCTAGAGATACCATGAAGGCTTCTGGTCGTTTTAAATATTCTAGTGTATTGTACTTTTCCTGAAGTGAGATTTTTTAAGAGCTATCAAACCTTTTACCTGTATCATGCATATTACAAAGTAGAGCTTTATTATACCTGGCACTGTTTATATGATCAGCAGGCCAAGCACTTCACAGCCTGCAAAGTTTTACTTTCATCTGCCTCTGCTAAACCGTGCTGCACCCCCACCACCCTTGCCTCCACCTGTTTCAACACTTGCTAGCAACCTGACCAGTCAAACACCTACCACCACAGTCACTGCAGGACCAGATCACCATGAGAAAGGGTCCCTTCAGCAATATGCCCTCATTTATTTGACTGTTGTGAATATTCTAAAATCACATTTGTCCAGTTGTCTCCCCCATTGGCCAATGGTTGATGTCTTTTATCTGGCGCGGAGAGGGATTACCTTGCTCATTTGCACTCTTACTTGGAATATCACGCATGACACCCAGTTTATTTTTAAAACATATATAAACTATGTAAAGTATCCTGATTTCAAACCTGGAGACCTCGACTGTGGCAGGTTTTACCACTGTTTTGGCACCAACAAGGTGGGTAGAGCATTCACAGAAATCATGACTAAAGTAGTGAAAATTAGAGATACTCACATGAAATAGAAATACCTCAAGGACTTAAAAACAAAATAACACTGATGCCCTCATGGTAAAGTGTTGCGTCTTACTAGCTTGAACAAGAGCCATCTTTATGTAATTTATCCCTTGGTTCTGGATGTTTTCACAACAGCTCAATGATTCTTATAACTTTCAAATGAAGTCATTTTTGTTAAACATCTGATGACTTCATAAGATGAGGGGGCATCCGGATTTGAACCGGAGACCTCTTGATCCTGCAGTCAAATGCTCTACCACTGAGCTATACCCCCAGACAGTTAAAAAAGAGAAAACACATAGGGATGTTGAGACATGATAGTCATGGTAAAAAGAGATAAAAAGTCAAAGTTTTGAGCTCAAAATCCAAGTTATGAGATCTCTGGGCTTATAGTATATCAGTTAAAAAAAGTCATAGTTCTGAGGGTAACAGTCATTTGACATAGTGATAGTTGTAATCATTCTATTGTTTCCACTACTGACAGAACTCGTCTTCTACAGATCTCCTCATGGAAAAAGAGAGAGTAAGAGAGAGAGAGAGATAAATTACACAATGTGTGTAACACCCACATAACACTCCCGGAGTGTAACCTCAGCAGTTTCCCACCAGAGCCTCCCTCGCTGCAGCTCCACTCTGCCTGCCGTCCTGTGAGAGTCTGACACATCAGACTGCTCTGTCATTTTCACAGTATCGGATCCCACAGGCCCATTCTTCCACCATAATACACACACAGATCATATCTCTGCACGTCTTCATGTTCCACAACACAGAGCCCTCCCTGAAACGCTGGTGAGAAAGGAGACAACAAATAGGAAACCATGCCAACCCCCCCGCCCGAATCATTCATAATTCAGGCTGCGATGATTTTTTTTCTGTTTGGAGCCATAGTTGTGAGGCTGTAAAGACTAGACTAGACTAGAGGCCTCCCCAATTTAATGTGACAATCATTTGATGTTCCCACAACAACAAGAAGAGCCGGCACAAAGACAGAGTGCTGGGAAGCATTAGGCTGACAGAGTGGAAGTAGGCCAGGAGCAGGGGGTGACGAGCAGGTCTGAAGAGTTATGCAAATAGCTTGTGTTCGCCTGGTTATGAAGAGGAGAGTGAAAGGGAACAATTATGACCGGGTGGAGGTGGGTGGGGGGGTCACTTTAAAATAGGACATCAGTCACTAGCACTAGCAGTGAGTTTCCTGTTTTCGTTGGATCTGCAGTGTCGTGTCTTTCGCCTCTGCAACCAAAAAAGAAGGAAAGAAAATCTCCCTCGAGTTTGTTTATTTAGCCAAGAAACTGAGAATAAACTTTATCGCTACTGATACACGCTCTAAAAATGACATGCTGATTTTACTCTTTGTGTATAATGTCCTGTGATTACTGAGAAAAACAAATCTGATTATGCACACCATCTCTGCAATAGCTCACACATTCGCCATGTTTAAATGAGAAAGAGCCTGATGAGAGGACACAACAAACAATTAAAAGTAGCTCAATGACTCCAGTGTCTTTTCTTTGTCTGCTGGACCTCCCATTAGACGTCTCAGCAAGGTAGCTACAAGCTGCAGACAATAAGAGGCTGGTTGGGAAAATGGCCTTTTACCTCAACACAAGGGACCTTTTCACAGGCTTTTTTTAAGGTCATACGACCACCACCTTCTTCCTTCTTAACATTTACATTATGATGTGGAAATAACTCAAAGCTGTCAGCAGCTTTCAGAGGTCCCTCGAGTTGAGTATTAGTCCCATGAGCTCTTAGTGGAAATATAAACCTGAAGGGTCTCCAGTGAATATCCAGTTTCCAGTAACAATAAGTGGGTTTATACAGTGTAGAGAAGTCCATACTGTTTTGGAACAAAGAAGACTGGTATATGATAAAAACTGATCTGATTTAACAAGGCTGATATTTCACAAATGATCATGATAAGAGATGGCTTATTGGATGAATTACTGAACGGAAGAAATTATGCTCAACATGTCCAGGCTTGCCAGCGCTTGACCTGACATGTTAACTCCTGGTTGACCATTTACAGTTTGTCAAAAATCAAACTGCTTTGGCAATTTGCCAGAGATTAAACACAAATTGAGGTACTCCCATTTCATGTTACTTTATGCTTTTGCTCACAGGGGCTATTGCTTTGATTTCCAAGCTTTTATTTTAATACATTTTGCTTATAATACTCATACTTTCAATTAAGTAACATTTTTAATAAATCAACTTACAATTTAGTATTTTTAATTGCTGATTGCAGATCTTAAGACCTCCACTACCATAGCATAATGTCAGCAAATATTATGCCTTTAAGATTTGTGCAACCATTTGCATTATCATTACTTATCTCATGCATTGTAAGAATGTTTTGTCACATATCTCAGCTAAAGATCTTGCTTTACTCTATTTTACCAGCTCATTGTGTCTACCTGAGGAAGTTCCATTCAGACCTATGGGAATGTTCTCAGCAGATCAATAAAAATGGGTCGTATTTATTTGTTTCTCAAGCAGCTGAAGCATTCTCAGGCGTGGTCCGCTGAGAGTTTCCTCTAATGTTGCACGAGGAGGGAAACTGAAGCCAAGTTCTAAGGAGGACGCCCGGTCCCCTGGCTCTCACCTCTGGTGTGACCTGTAATCCCAATAGAGCTAGTGTGTCCATGATGGGAAAATAAACACAACTGAAGACTGATCCCACCGCCCGGCTCTCATCCACTGACCCTCAGAGTGTAGCCTTATTCCATATGTACTTTTTATAGCTCTTGTTAACACTG
Source organism: Lates japonicus (assembly GCA_033238685.1). NCBI lineage: Eukaryota > Metazoa > Chordata > Actinopteri > Centropomidae > Lates > Lates japonicus. The sequence goes on from BRZM01000007.1 coordinate 5,296,972, forward strand.
GTAGTGAATACTAATCTTTGTCGTGGTTAGCATTGTTTTTATTACTTTGAAAAGAAATAATTATGGCTTATCGTATTATGCATTAAAGACACTCAACGAGAGTGTTCATGTTTGTTCTCTGCAAACTACATAAAAGAAGGGTCCCTTAAAAGTCTAGAAGACGCAAAAAGATGCCAAACCACCATAAAGAGAGGCAAAACAACCACAAAGACCTGCGTCTGTTTCAGTCTTGAGCTCCTACAGAAGAGAAGGGGTGGGGGGCCTTTTACCTGTTGGCCTCCAAGGGCCCATTTTCTCATAATCCATCCATTCTCTGGAGAGTTAGTTAGTTAATATGCTAATCTTGTTTCTGCAGAGATTTAACTTTGAGTGAACTCTAACAAAATGGTAAGACATGTCTTCATGAGAGAAGTTATACTGCGCATTAGTTAACACTTAAAATTTCGTAATCAGCTTATAACTATACTGTAGTATGTACTGTAGTATTAAGGAGCAGTAAAGAGGAAATATGTATTTAAGAACACAATCCAAGACAGTGATCTAAGACCTTGCACAGCAGCATCTCAGATTTTAACATGAAATAATTCACTAAACATGTCATTAATAAACAAATGCTTCAAAAAGCTGAAACATCCAGGGAACCATCTTGAGGGATATTAAAGAAACTGAAGAATAAAATTAATGGAAACATGATGAGTTGAAAAGAATGATGTGGCTTTGAGCTAATGCCTTCTATGCTGTGTCTTTTTTTTTTTTTCAACAAGTTGGATCTACAGACGCTATGTAGAGTATCAAGTTATAGCTGACATGTCCCAGAGCTGAGAGTGCACATGTGTTTCCAGTTTTCGTGGCATGTTTCAGGGAATAAAAAGATATACATAGTGCTGTAATGATACTTTTTTGGACAGTTGTGAGATGGTCGCAGAGATGATGGATTTGTCTTCATGCAATAACACTGTACTGAGAGCGCACTGGGATTCTTTACCTGCTGTATTATATTTGCATCACATGTAATCACGGTTAGAGACACAGGAACTATAAATAGCAGGCCTTTAATTTTAAAATCCAGCTGAGGCTTCTCAGGCCGCTCAGATCCCTGAACATGCTGATACTATCAGGGGGAAAATCAAACACACTGTGGTGTTTACTTGTGGGTTTGTGGGCACTATGGCGAGGAAGTGGGCTTGTCTGAAGAAACTGAATTTAATCTCTGGTATTCAGCGGTAATGTTAGATAGTGGGGGCCAAAGATGAGGTGGAATTGTGGGGTGGTTTCGGGGAGCACAAAGCTGAAATAAACTGTAAGCTGAAGGGGAGGTTAGAGCTAAGACACATGCAGAACTTTACAATTTCACTTGCCATTTTAACAACTGACATTGTTCTCAAGAGTCCAAAGAGTTTGAGGAGGAATGAACGTCTTGCAAGCCTGTTGCATTTATACTTTTTTATAGCTCTTGTTCACACTCAACAAGAGTCTGTCATGTTTGTTTTCTTCAAACTACAAATAAAGAAGGGTCTCTGGAGCATGGATGGATTACCAGACAGGCATACCGGGCACAGGCCCAGGGGCCCGAGAGGTCAGGGAGTCTGGGGGCCAGAGCCTCTGTATGAAGTGACTGTTAATGTTTCTTGTCTGAAAATCGTAGAGCTTTGTTTAAAGACACGAAATGTCCACAGAGACTTTGTTCCATTTGTAGTCAGTTGGTGTCTGGAGGTCCTAAATAGGAGGGGTGGGGGGCCTGTTACCTGTCTGTGCCCAGGGGCCCATTTTCTCATAATCCATCCATACTGTGGAGAGTTTTAACACTCTAACAATGCATGCTGGGAAGTCTGTTAGTATGCTAATCTTGTTTTTTCAGAGACCTTATTTGATGAGTTGTGTGAACTCTCAGTTGCATTCATTCAACTAAGTATTTGAAGCTGAAATGTCTTCCCATTTAGGTTTTATGAGGAATATATATATATATATATATATATGTTCAGTTGTAACACATAATGTGTGTAAGTCTTGCAGAAACAGGCGGGTAATCGAAGAAGAATGAAGGCCACGGAGCCAACCCCTTGTGCCTGGTTTCTTATACTCGCTTTTAAACGCCTTTCTATGCACACTTTTAAATGGTGAACAAAAGGCCTTGTCAGAGGCAACAAAGCAGAGACCTAACTTATGTCCACTGTGTCCCAGAATCAAAAAGAATAAAACACCTGCAGTGGAAAAAGAAGTTTTTCTTGTGCAAATGCTTTAGAAAGACACATTTCTGGTACTGCAAGTAAAACAGAGGAGTTAACTATAGAGAACCAGGATATGTTGAAAATTTATTACAGCCATCAGGGGTGTGACCAAGCCTTTCCTTCATACACCTTAAAGGACAACATTGACTTTTTGGGAGTTTGTATCAAAGGTGAACTCACCCAGTATCTGGATTGAGACCAAAATTGTCTGTGTGACTTTATCTGACTGAGTTGTATATCTGTGGATGTTGTTAATATTCTTGGAATATCATTCTGTATAACAAAAGACACAGATCATTTCAGCTCCAATCTTGCAACAAAGCAAAACTAGACATTTGTTTGACACTAAATTGTCTAAATATGGTGGTTGCTGGGAGTTGGGTGTTTCTGAGGCACCAGCAGCTGCGCATTGGTCTAGATGGAACTCACATCTTTTGGTCGGCGTCCCAGCGCCAGACGGCACTCAGTTGTGAGAGCCAGAATTTGAATAACAAGTGTTCAGGAATGGCCAACTGTTTAGAGTCCTCACAAGGTCAGCGAAGAACAATAGAGCCTGTTTCTCTGGTGAACACCCGGCTCACACTCGGCTGAGTTTAAATAACTTCACCTTGAAGAGAAAAAAAGGGGAAGAAGTGAGTCCGATTTGGAGAATTAACTTTTTTTTTCTTTTAACCAAGTGAGTCACAGTGTTGAATGTGGTGGGTGTGGAATGATGCAGGTTTTCTCCAGGTGCAGTTTGAAACACACCTCTCCTCGTGACCATCTGCAGCTCTGTTTTCTTTGGGTCAATCTTTTACTCATATTATCTGAAAAAGTAAAGCTGAACTCTGCAGGACACACACATTCACACACACAGTCAGTCAGACCTCTAACCACGCCCCATTTCTGCGTCACTGACTGGCACGCTACATTCAAGGACCTCCCATGAGGCGTGGCCAGCATGCAAGCTTATATATTTTCCCTCTTATCAATTCACTTATTCGCTATTTAGCTATGCATCCGAACGGACCTATGATTTATCATTTTTTGTTTTATTGATTAAAAAAATACCATATGGACTTTGCATCGGAGATTCGCGCAGCTTCATAGTTTTTTAGTCGTTTTTTTTAAGGTTTAATCATGTTGAAGAATAATGGAAAGAAGACAGCTATCTCCGTAGCCAGCACAGCGTGCCTCTGCCTGCTGCTGCTCCTGGTCGCCGTGCAGCATCACCGGGTCCAGGTGGATGAGTCGGAGACGGGCGGAGAGGAGCGGTCTCTCCTCCAAGACGCCGCGCGGGAAGATGCCGGGGGCGCGCAGGTCAAAAAAGGATTCTCGGCGTACTTCACCAAACTGACGCGCGGGCGGAGGGAGGCGGAGAAGCCCGCACGGTCCTCCTCCGCGTCCGCCGCTGAGCCGCCTCCAGCTGAGGACATCAGCGCCGATGACATCTTCATCGCCGTGAAGACCACCAAGAAGTTCCACCAGTCCAGACTCAACCTGCTTCTGGACACGTGGATCTCAAGAAACATGCAACAGGTAAAGGAGAAGTGCAATGTTTTTCTTGTTATATTCAGTGCCATGCAGTATCAGCTGTTAATCAAATTCTGTGCATGACCAAAACTGAATTACTACACTGGGGGACATGATCTGCCTGTTTGTTGGCTGATATCATTGTTGCTGAGCCCGTGCTTCCCAGCTTAACAATAAACCAGTGTACACATGCAGGTGATGCTTGTTTGATGGCTGCTTACAGTGCTGCATTGTTCCCCTTGTCACCAGATGACACACTGGAATAGCCACACCGCCCCTGTTAACCATGCTGAATTTCCTCAGCCCTGTCACTTTTTATTCTCCTCTGAGTGATGTCCCTGAGAATGGAGGGAGCAGTTTCAGGGCTCCCTCTTCTCCCTCTCCCTCAGCCCCCCTTCTCTCCCCACTCTCTATTATCCCTCCTCTCTTTTTGGGTGTCCCTGTGAATGCCCCCGGTGCAATGGATGCTTCACAGCACCGAGTCCAGCGCTGTCCCCCTTCCAGGACTAACAAAGCGTCTTTCTGAAGGGGGAAGAAAAGCTTTCCCAGCCCCTTGTCTCCCCTCTCTCCATGGGAACGTGGGAGCTGAGTCTGGGTCAAGCTCACTGGAGGGATGGGAAAAACGGGGGCTTCGTTAAGGGGATGCCTGGGACAAAGGGGTGCATCTATAGGCAAGTTTGTGCTGGGGAGTAGCACGCTGAGTATGAATATGTGGCACTGAGAACCAAGCTCCTTTGGTGGGTGCACAAAGACACGCATAGCTATAGTGTGCAGAAAACAGTGGCTAGTCAAAGTGATTTTATCCTGCACCTAGAAGTGTCACATGTGCTTTTCCAAAAGTCTTTTTAATTTGCCTCGGGCGCTGTCACACACTCTTTTTAAAACCATGTCTCTTTCTTTTATCTCAAGCACAAGGAAAGTTTGGGGAGAGGTTTCTTCTCTTGGGATGTGTCTGATGTCAGGACAATTGTAATAATAATAGGCTGTCACAAACACTCAGACAGAATTACCTGCATAACTCAAGTTAATGTCCAAACCAGGCTCCGTCATCTGCTTATACGTGAGCTGATTGTACTAATGGGTTGTAATTACAGTCCCTGGATGATGTTGGTTAACCCATCCGACAAGAGAGTTAACAGCAGGGCTTATGGGCAGGCAGCTGGTGGGTGACTGAGGCCGACAAAAAGGACAGACTGAGCACCACAATGCAGGAGGGAGTTCCCGGAGCAAGGGTGCCAGGTGGTCGGGAGAAACAGAACAAAGGACGGCCTTAATGCCAGCCATATGATGCTCTGAGTTCCCACCATGTACATATGGCCATCCTCCGAGCTCAGGTTTTGATTCTCACGCTCAGCTGATGGAACATCTGTGGAGTTTGGATCACTTTTGTAGCTGCAGACACAAGGAACTTAATTATTATTGATGCAAAAGAGAGTAGATATTAGAGGAGATTTTATTTCTTTGCTGATAAAAGCGAGACTTTTTACTCTTATGCAGATGGATGTGCTATCTGCTGCTGTTTACATAAAGAACAGGGAGGGCAGATTATCTCTGTGATAGCTGTGCTTACACAATAGTGCCTGTGGCCTTCTTAATCTTTGATCCCATTCAGAGCCTTAATAGCATTTTTTGCTAATCCAACCAGTTAGCATCTTGGTAAATGGATACCATTTGTGGCTAATAAACGTGAAACCCAATAATTAACTGAACTGGTGCTTTTATACCAGAAAGCCTGCTTTTTTTTGGCTTTAAATATATATGTGTATATATATATATATATATACAGTACCCTTTCCTGTTTTCTATTATTCCCCCCATTGTTCACACTGGAACAATATAGCATCATACAGAGAGGCTTTAAACAAAAGAGCAAAGGGATCACGTTTCCTTCTCCACACAATCAAAACCACCAGTTTAAAGTTTAAATCTTACAAATCTAGAGGATCCTCACCCCTCCTCCCCCTTCCCCCCTTTTCTTCTCCCTTCCCTGATTTGATTTACAAAAGCTGCACGTACTGTAGTAGCTGCTTTTTATCAACGCCTAAATTCATTTTTGGGAGTGTCTGGACAGCTGGCACCCGCATCTTCATGGTGGTGTGCCATGCATTCCTCTCTTAAGAGTACGATAATTAGCCAGCACTGCTAACAATGAGCGCTTTTAGTGTTAAGAAAAAACACTTGGCGCTGTACTTGGGTGAATTAAATGGCTGCACTATGAAGTAGTAAAGTACAAGTGGTCAGAAAGAGGGTGGGTGTCGTTCAAGAGGACAGCCTGGTGTTGAAAATCTGTGCCTGTTGATTTGGAGGATAACTTTTCGCATTACCTAATCTTTTACTACTTTTTCCTGCAATCATTCTGGGCTCTCATGTGAGCTGTTTTCTGAATCATGTGTCCTGAAGTGCTGAAAATGCTTTGAAAATCTGGGACAGAAGGGGGAAGGAGTCAGGGTGGAGGTGGTTGATGGAAGGTGGGGAGCCCCTGATGCCCTTCCTTCCGGTGGAGCTGGAGACAGCCAGCCAGGCACCACGTTCAGCTCAGACAGGGCCGTGCCAGGCCTTCCTGTGGTCAAGAGCGGAGCCCCCCCTCTCTTTGCTCTCATCTCCCTCTTCTCCTCACCCTGTGCCCTCTCGCCTCTTATCTCTGCTTCACACAGCCATTTTTTCTTTTCTTTTCAGTATGAATTAGTATTCCACGAAAGTAACTGTTCTTTTAAGTTTCAGTTAAGAAACAAAGACAGAAAAAAAAACCTTCCCTGGGAGGCTTCTCTTTAGTTAACTCCTGCAGCTGTATGCAAATGCTGGCAAACATATTTAGAATTTACCCAGTGGAGACTTTACCCAGCATGAAAACTCACAGCATTGTTCTATTCAAGAGGCTCTGGCCATGTATGTGGCCCAGAGAGGGGGGAGGAGGAGATGGAGGCAGGATAGGGGGTGAATGGCCACACACGGTTTTCGATTTACTAATCAGCAGTGAGATTCTACCCCGCTCCTCCATCCTCCCACCCACCCCCCCTCTCTTTCTGTCAGTGCCCTGGCAGCTCTGGCAGCTGCCTCAGTGATTAGGCTGTCTATTCAACGGGCTTTAAAGCAAACAGCGCCAGCCTCTGATCCCTTCACCAGTGAAACCACCACCCTTCCATAAACAAATACAGGATCACGGCTTCGGCATCGAGCAACATCTGCTCAGAGTTTGTTCCACAAACAGCCCGAGCTGCCTTTTCTGCGCAGAAGAAGCAAACCGGAGTTGAAAGATGTGTCTTTTCATTCTATTAAAGTCAGCTGCCTGCTTATAGATGCAGATCACAAACCGCAGTTGCTGGGCAGCAGGGCAGCAAACTCGCAGGAATGTGGGGCTGTAGCTGACAAAAAGTGCTCTGTCAGTGAGGGTTAAGGCACCACGACCTAGCGTGTAGAGACACGTGGCGCAGATAAGGCAGCGTGATGTTCGGCAGGTGCTGCCTCACCTGAGGTGAGGAGTAAACAGACCACTGGCGGTTACAAAGCCTGGGGCCAGCAGCCTTTTTTCATCATCACTATTCACCAGCTTGCACCTGCTCAGTGTGAGCTCCCACAAAGAGGAGTCTAATCTTCCCCTGCTTCTTTAAAGTGTGTTCCTGTAAAGTGCCCTTTTGTAGTTAACTCTTTTTATGACTAACTGCTACATTTAACAAGCAGCCGCAGTCTTGTGGTTTGATTCTTTAAACCTGTTGACTCTTGTCAGTCATACAGCACAGAGGACAAAGAGAATTGTGTTGGTGGTTTATCAGATCCGTGTTGACTGTGACATTTTTATGCTACAGTTTTAGCCGCATTCAACACGAAGCTCGGCAGCAGGTCCAGCAGAGTGCAGGGGCTCAGCCGGGGGATGGGGATGCATGAATGGGGTGTGTGTGGGGGCGGACAGTCTGCCTCCTCCTTTGTTCTATGTCTGGGATGCTTCGGGGTGGCTGCATAGTTGCCATGGAGAGAGTGAAACGCAGGACAAAAGGCCTTTATTAGAGCAGGGGGTTGTTTAACTCAGTGTGTTTTCCACTGCATAAAAGACATGTTGATTGATGCTAATCACACCAGGTTTCATAGGAGGCAGAAGGACTTTGGACACACTGTTGGATTTGATCGTGTGACTGCTTCACATGATCAGCAAAGTGGTTTTGATTTAGTGGGTTTTAAAGAGCAAGTCCACTCATCTGTGATTTCTCCTGTTTGTTTGCAGACTTACATCTTCACAGACGGAGAAGATGAGGAGCTAAAAAAGAAAATTGGTAAGTTTTATGAGGGGGATTTCATTTTGGGAACAGAGATGCACATTGTTTTATTGAAAAAGGGGCCAACTCTGAATTTATGAGAAACCAAATTATATTTTAGAGGTCATAAAAATTCAGCTTTGAGCATTTCGCTTCCTTGAAAGATGTAATTCAAATACATAGAGCCTCCATTGATGATACCATCTTATGCTATAATTCTATTTCTTTTCATTGTTGCCACAGGGAGTCACGCAATCAACACCAACTGCTCTGCAGCTCACAGCCGACAAGCTCTGTCTTGCAAGATGGCGGTGGAATATGACAAGTTTATAGAGTCTGGGAAAAAGTAAGTATCACTCAGACTCCATATTTATTTAAATGGTGATTGTTCCATTAGTTTGAATATTTCATGGTCTAATAATTTTTCTGCTTCTGCTTCTCAGGTGGTTCTGTCACGTTGATGATGACAACTACGTGAATGTTCGGACTCTGGTGAAGCACCTGTCCCAGTACCCCCACACCCAGGACATGTACATCGGTAAACCCAGTCTAGATCGGCCTATAGAGGCTACAGAGAGGCTGGGGGACAATAAGATGGTATGTAGAAGATTATTATATTCATTACCATAATATTTCAAGGTTATACATTCAGGTTATTTGTCAGATAATACTGTATGTTAATACATTTTTCTGTCTCTTATAGAAACCAGTCAATTTCTGGTTTGCTACTGGAGGGGCAGGCTTCTGCGTGAGCCGGGGTCTGGCACTGAAGATGAGCCCATGGGCAAGGTAAGATTCAGATACAATGACACACATATACACAAAGTACTTTTACTTAGCTCATTACTCCGGCGGGTGTGTCGCACCAGCACTGACCAGGTGTCTTGTCTTGTCATGTCCTGTCCTTCCAGTGGCGGTCACTTCATGAACACAGCAGAGAAAATCCGTCTGCCTGACGACTGCACCATCGGCTACATCATCGAGTCGGTTCTTGGGGTTCCACTGACCCGCAGCAACCTGTTCCACTCCCACCTGGAGAACCTGCAACAGGTGTTGAGATCTGAGATTCACAAGCAGGTGAGAAGCTAAGATTACACTAAGATTGCAGTCTTTAGAGGAGCTCTAGAGGAAGTCATAAGATTGGTGTCTTTTCTATGTTGCTCATGTTTTTTGCTGTAATTCTTCTTCCAGATCACCCTCAGTTATGGGATGTTTGAAAACAAGAGCAATATCATCAATTTGAAAGGGGCTTTTCCTGTGGAGGAGGATCCATCCAGGTGAGAGATCTGTCCATGTTTAATGACATGATGCAGATTTAATTTCAGTTTTCCAAAAATCTAACTCAGACCTTCTTTTCTCTCTCTCACCTTTCAGGTTCAAGTCTGTGCACTGTCTCCTGTACCCAGACACCCCGTGGTGTCCCCCTCAGGTTGCCTTTTAGGGCGACCGCTCCTTTCTCATCCTCGTCCCCGTCGTGCCTCGGTATGAAAGGCTCGAGGGGACCAGTGTTTGGTATTAGACCGTGCAGCTGCTGTATTGTTGCTGCAGTGGCGCACGGTCTTTAATAGTTTTACTGGGCTGCTGTGCGGCCCGCATCGGGACTATTTCTTCCTGTATGGAGCCAGAACCTCCACCCCCATAGTGCTGGGGTGGAGGACTCCAGCTCTCGGGCAGGAAGTAGCTTTCAGCGTTAAGCTTTGCAGGCAATCAGTTGAGCTTTGTGATGTATATGTTGCTTGTAAATGTATCTGCAATTCTCATAGAATGTATTGTCATATATTCAAGCCTTTTTGCCAGCTTTACATTGACATTTTTTGTTTTAGCATTCAAAAAATATAAAGCCATTCAGGTCTATGTTTGTAGGCTTTTTGGCTTTTATCACATATAATTGGCTTTTCCAGGTATTTTTGGTTAAATCTTTTAATTCAGATGACTCCGGACCAACGCTCTAATATGAAGATGTTGTTGTGCTTTTAAGTTAACAGTGTTATTTCTCCCACGAACCTCAGCTGGCAGTAGGCAGATTTCCAAAAGCATTCTTTGGTGACCTAATCTGAGGCATATCAGGATAAAGCACTTTTCCCTTTTTGATATTATTTGGGTGAACTGACCTAATTTACATCCTTTAATGACATGCCTCAGATTTGTGTCCAAACTAACATGAAAAATAACCCCCCTCAAAATCTCAATATCCATTCATTCTTATGTATTTAATAACACTCCTTGCATTTGTTACAATCAGGGAAAAATAATGAGTGGAAGAAATTTTGATTTGGGGGTTACAATCAGCTTTTGAATTGCTTTGAAAAGATTTATTTTTGTTTGAAAATTGCACAGCTGAATTTCAAATGAGCTGGTGTTTGCTCCTGAGAAGACGCTCACCTCTAAAAGGATCAACAGTGGAAAGTTACTAACTTTAAGCTTTGGGACAGAGAACCCAAAATAGCAAAGAAAAAGCAGTTTGAACCATGCTATCTAAATAATAACCACATGTGTAATCTGAGCCACAGTCTATAATAGTTTGCACAAAAGACTGATGAGCCTCTCTGTTATTATTATTATTATTATGATTAACATGAATGTTCTTTATTTACACATAATATTGGCTGGTTACTGTTGAGGCCTGTGAGGTGAGAACTTAACAAGAGCAACATCAGTGTTTCTACATGGAGGTGTTTGTTCCCTCTGTGTTGTCTCTCACCCATATTGGGTTACACTGTACATCTTGATTACAGTATTGTGTACTGTGCCTTTTGTTTAAATGAGTAGTTATTGTATACTGTATGTTTAGAATGTAATTTCCCCCCATTTGTGGTTTACATACGCTTTTAATGACCTGGACATGTTTTTTTGTACTGCTATGAACTGTGTGACTAAATGACTGTGGTGTTTATTCTCCAGTATCTGGAGGGTTTGAACAGTTCATTCCCAATACTGGCTTCTCAGGGATTATGAGCTGATCGTAGTATCAACTACCATGGGACCCACGGTGGGACCTAAAACTTTGAAATAAAGTGCATAACCACTGAGAAACTTAACATCTTTGTTGTGTTTTTTTTTTTTATTTGACTGACCTCCAAATTCAAGATGATACACTTGCGACACATGAGCTTTAGTCAAATACAAAATTTGGTGGCAAGGAATAAAAACTTGTATGTTGTTGCTATGGAAACGAGAGATATTTGTACTTGAGATTTTCCATTTTATTCTACTTTAACTTCTGTTCCACTTCTTTTCAGAGAGAAACTAAATGTACGTTTTTATTCCACTTCATGTATTTGAAAGCTGCTACTTTTCAGATTATAGTTTCACATAAAAAACTACAAAGGCTAAAACCTTGTAAAATACAACCCATTAGAACAAATATACTCTAATACAAGTGAAAATGCCTAGTTTCACTAAATTTCAAGCGACAAAATCCATCAGCATCTCAAAAGTGAAATAATTAACATGTTATGTTGTAAAATGTATTATGTAACCGACTATTTCTTGGCTATTTCTAGTAGCTACCTGGCGCATCCACTGGTTGCCTAGCAACTGCTCAGCGCTACGAAATAGCTACTCCACCGCATGCATCACAGCTGTAGTTACTAATTACTCAAATGAGTCACAGAACCTGGAAATAAGCTATCATTTTAGCACTCCGGTCTTCTCGTCCCAAAGCCAATGGGTTTTTGTTTAAATCCCTGAAATAAGGTCTGTTGTTAACACAAACTTAAGACCTTAAAGTTCTATTCTGTGACGTAAAATACGTCAGAAAATACCCCACTTGGGATTTTTAAAACCCTTTACGTGTCTTAAAAACGGCGGTTGCTAAGAAGTAGCAAATTGAGACTACAGAGGTTCGTAACACGGCACACGAACACCAATTTACTCACCAGTTCGCTTTTAAAGCCTCGTTGTGTTTACACTCACGCTCTTTCACTAACTATTACTAATTATCTAAGAGAAAGGACTTTTGTAGAAGAGGTAAGCGCTAAACTAAATTACAAGACGGAAGCTCAGTGGTGGTGACGTTGACATCATGCGACTGTGGTGTAGTTCATTTATAGCTTAATATTAACTTTTTACTTCTGGCGATTGTATTTAGGGTTCACAAATCATAACAGTTTTGTCCATTTGTGAAAATTGCCTTGCTGAACAACACGTTTAAGTATAATAAACCTTTGCCGATCACAGAGCTTATTTTATACAACAACCCAAAAATCTATAGTAAAGTCCCATTGGCTTTTTGTCGAGGTTGATGCTTACTTCCGGGTTGGCCTACAAAAATGGTGAATTGGTAAATTGGTCCACAGCAGCCGCAGCTACAGCATTAAAATGCTGCTTACATGTTAATGCATCAGGTGAATTATATAACAAATAGTGATGTAATACTATCAGAAGCCCTTTTGCATTTGTTTTTACATTAATATGTTGCTGCTTTTACTTAAGTAAAGGATCTGAATACTTCCACCAGTGATTATGATGAATAGTGCCTTTCAGAGAGCTCCTAAAACTGGAGACACAATTGTTATCTCAGTGAATTTAAGGGGTGATTTTTTGGTCTAAAAGTGCTGCCTCATGACATATTCCATTCAGACTTCTGACAAAAAGATAGAGTACTTGCAATTATTCTAATTATCAGCATTAAATAAAGAACAAAAAATTATGTCATCAGCCTCCAGAAGCACATGCTGACTGAACCCTGGCAACTGAAGATCCATCACCAAAGCCTTGCATGGGAGACAAATTACTCGGGGCAAACATCCCCACCACAAACCATAATCACAGCTTTGCCTTCCAAAGATGTATAGTGGGAAAAATTGCAGCCTTTTATGTGTCTAAATCTCATGTTCAAACAGACATCAGTCATCTGTGCCTGCTTTCCTCTCTGTTGACTCATAAAACGTTTCCACTAAATCTGTACAGACGTTTCAGATCATACATTGTGTAAAACAGAACAATCAAAGCAGTTTGATTGGTAGCTTCAGCCATTTATTCGGTGGCAAATGGTCGATCAGCTTCTCAGCTCGCTAACAAGAGGAAGAGACAGATCCCTCCCCCTGGCACTGCACCCATGGGAAAAGAGGGCATGCGGCTTAAGTATAAAACTCTTGTATTATTAAACTGGCAAGCTGTGAATGTGCAAACAGTAATCGGATCAGCAGCAGTTTGATCTTATCCTTCAAAAGAGGAAGGTTTTTACATACATAACAAATCATAAGAGTGTTGGTGTAATCTGTCTCTAATCTTATAAAGCTCAGACTCTCAAAACTGTCACTTGAGACAAACATTTCCCAGGTCATAACCGCAGAGACATGTTCTTTATCAGTATTACAGAGTGTTTTTGTTGACTAAAAGGCAACTTCAATGCAGTAAGTAGTCTGCATGTGTAGTTAAATTTGGCCAAACCCATTTCCTCCAGCTCATTTGTAATCCCTCTGAATCCTTCAAACATACCAATCTGTCACATCTGTGAGCAACTTTTGAATGAATGGCAGTCGTTACATGTGATTACTGTCCTTTGGTGGTTTCCCACTGTTTATCTTTCCTTGACAATTTGCTATTGCAATTATGTCTGTTCCCATACCAGCAGCTGCAGCATAATAAATACAGTGTGTTTTTAAGTGTCTGCGATTAGCATTTCAATTTGCACCCCGGAGCTGAGGCCAAGGTTTCAGCCTCACACAGAGGGAGGCGGTTTGGACGGAGGACAGAGCGGAGGAAACAGTCTGGACACTAACTGTGCAGCAACACAACCCACACTAAAACATTCAGTTGTCATTTTACTCTCCTGTTATGTGTAGTGAGCTTTTACAGGTAGGTTCTGGTAGGTGGAATTTGCAGCCAGGCTTACTGCTTCTCCCTGTCTCCAGTCTTTGTGAGATGCTAAGCTAACAGGCTGCATTTCAACATCATTAGAAGATAAGATGTGTCTGTGTCATGACTGGAAGTATTACTCAGGTGTAACGTCTCCAACAACTCCTTTGTTCAACTCTAGCAGTGGGGTGATGTCAGTAATGCTGTTTTGCATATATGTATGATGTGGCAACACAAACTGCTGGTTGACCACCTGCCTGTCAGTGTGCTATGGTGAAATATGACTGGGGGCTATTGCTGATTATCTGCCACTGATAACAGATTCAGAATCCAAATTGTCCCCATGTTCTGTTTACAAAACATAAAACGCCTGCATGACTCGGGTCTATCTCAGTTTGAGTCATACTTGAGATGAAATGCAGCTTCTCTGCCTGTTTTTTTCTTTTCTTTCACCCCAGGGAGAAACCAAATACACAAACATGGAGTGTCTTGTCTGTCACCCATGTAATGACCCAATGGCCTGAGTGGGAAGCAGTTAAGAGTTATATGATTGCTGCTGAGGCTGCTTCTCATCCGTTTCTGAATGAGAAAGAGTTTAACTTTTAATTTTTAATCCCACAACAGGATATTCTGTCTATCATGCTGTCAGTGCATCTAAATTTGTTTGTGTAAATATCAAAATATAGTAGCAGAGCCTCTGTATGAAGCGACTGTGAAGATTTGCTGCTGGAAATGTAATCAAATGACCACAAAGAGACAGCAAATGACTATAGAGACACAAAATGATGAAAAAGACCAGTGACCCAAAGACATGCAAAGCAACTACAAATAAATGGTGACACAAAACAAGACTATGACTAGATATGACTAGATAGAGACATTACATAAATATGGAGACAAAAAACAACTACTAAGAGACACAAAATGACTAAAAAGACATGAGACAACTACTAAGAGACAAAAATGTCACACAAAGTGACGTGCTATCTTTCTGGATTTTAATAGTTTTAATTTACATTTGCAAATATAGTCTTGTGATTTATATTATATTTTCTGTATAAGAGCTCCTTTAAAACACCAGATGAGGCTTCACAAGTCTTAACAATGAAATTTTTTTAAAACCCGTTTTAACAAGACATGACAAGAAACACTCTTGTAAGTCTGTTAACAGTTTGTACCCCACTGATTAAAACACAAACACAAGGGTGTGCTTTCTTGCACCTCCCATCAGTGCGTCAGAGTTTAACGTGAAATTTCACAACACTGTAAAAAAAAAATCACTCTCTTTGTGTTTGTTTGACTCAAAAACAAAACAGCAGGTCTAACTGTCAGTAAAATGGAAAACCCCAGAGTATAGGATGGATGGCTGCCACAGAGGGACATTCCTCAGAGTGCAGGGGGATTACAGAGACGCTAGCCACTCGCACATTGTCTTCGTGACTTTCCTTTGCTATATCAGTCAGTCTCCAATTAACAGCCTACATTGTCTGCAGGATTAGGAGCGGCGGGACAAGTCCCACTGGCCTGCAGAGAGATCTCACAGCAACTGGCACAGACCTTAATCCTGCTCAACGTGTGCTCTAAAAGCAGACCAAGTGGGAGTTTACTATAATCCAGGTATCACATATCCCTGCTACAGAGGGACTTGAACTTCATAGTAAGGAGCACTTGAGTGGAGGACTTGAGGAATTTGGAGGAGGACCAGCATTTCTGCTCCGAGCTGAGCGGGAGCTGCTTTCTTTTTTTTCACTCTCCCTCTCTCAGCTGGAAAATGTAACGCAGGAAATGAGTGATTTTCACATTAAGAGTTGTTTTTGTAAGGCAAATTCAATTCATCCCGCCAGACTCTGTGCAGAAATCTCTGACTTCTGGGATTAATTTCAATATTTAAACATTCGCATTTTAACATTACATCTGAATTGTGAGATTAAAGTCACAATTACTCACCTTATTTCTTTCCTTCGTTTTTATCCAAATTTTATTCTCCTCTGGTGTATAATGAAGAAAGACCTTTATCATCATGTCATATACAAGATTAAGTGGTAACGCGTACTTGTCAGATAACGGAGTCATGGTGTTTTGCACAAATGCAAATCAGGATGCAAATGATGCCGTACGACCTCAGACAGCTCATAAGGTCTCAGTAAACTTATGATGAAGAGATTTACGGTCTAATCACTGCAACACACTTTTAGATGGAAGACAAGCAAGCAAAACAAACAAATAAAATCATTCTTTTTTGCCAAAACTTTAAGACGTGTCTGTCTGAAAACCTGTCTCCTGTATTGTGTCTCTGAATGCTTGTTGTAACCTTGGTAATAAGGATGCATAAATTTCCTGGCTGTGAGCTGAGGCAATGTGGTTAAAACTCTAATCTGGTTCATTTTAGAGGTGGCAGTGAACCACTGGATCATGAAAAAAGTCTTTCCGCAGAAAGACTTAAGATAACTTTAAAAGAACAGGAAGCAAAAGGGAAGTGGCTTTGAGAAAGTCATGAAGCATCTCAGTGAGCAGGAGGCTCTGTGCCTGTGTGTGTGTGTGGAGTAAAAAAGGTGAGGGGAGGGATAGGGAGAGGGACACCAGACAGCTCCGTAAATCCTTCACTGGGTATGTGCTCCCTCTGACTGGTCCGGGTGATGTGTACAAAGAAGGAGGTGAGGTGTGAATAACGTGACTCACTGACTCCCAGGACGCAGCTGCCTCCCTTCTGAGCCTGACCACAAAGGAGACAAACCAGGAACCCTGTTTCCTTGACTCCCTTTAACTCGCAGGCAACAAAGGAGCAGGATTCCCTCCAGAAACACCCTGCATTTGCATTCACTCCTCATCTGCCTCATCCATCCTCCAATGACAAGGTGTACATGTTGAAAAATGAGAGGTAAAAGTGAACATTATGAGCCGTGAAAGGGATGAAAGCAGAAGTATTCACCTTGAGCATTTTCATTCTCTGCTACTTTATACTAAAGTGTCTATTTAGACCACTTGTCATATTTGACATGTCAGCGTATTTATTAAAGTAAATGATGCAAATACTTCCATCACTGTTTGGCTGAATAGGACAGTCTCTATTTCATGTATTCGACTGTAAAAGTACATATTGTGTCCTGTCATCCGCATGCTTCATTACAATGAAAATCAACTTCCTTGAGACAGGTAATCAATCACAGTGATCACAACATGTCAAACTATCCTCACTGTAAAGTGGTCGCCGAACAGATTAAAATTTCGAGGTTTGTTTCGAAAAATCACGTAGATACACCGCGCCTTTATTTTATACATCCTTGCAATTCAGTCGCACATGAAACTCCGTGGTTATATTGCTGAATGTTGCCTGAAAATCAAAACAGTCCCTCAATCAACACTGGACGTTCAGGAAACGTGAGCCGGATGCGTCCCGACCCGCGAGAACACCAGGCAGCAATGTTGTCGTTGTCAACCCCACGCCACAGAGGTAATGGTGGCCTATCTCATTGTACTTAAACAAAGAAAACATAGTTCAACACAGTAATGATGACATGGTTGTTCATATTACAGGAAAGGCTCACTCACACATTTTTTAAAAATTGTTTACACAGTAGTATGTGAAGCTAAGGTTTACCAGAGGGTTAAAACGTTTAAAAGTTATTGATTACATTATTTATTATGTTTTGAATATATCAGCTCGTTGAGGGCAGTATCAGTTAAACAAAATAACAACCAGCTGGAGGAGAACCCAGTTGCCATATCTCCAGACGAAGCCCGCCACGTTATCAGGTGTCTCTGCCGAAGCGGCCACCGCCTGTCAATACACATGTGATCATCATCGCCGGCGCGCTAATCCAGTCTGTTACTGCGGCCCAAAAGAACCATCAGGCTCAAGATCGCAAACACGAGCTTTCACCGCATTTCAGCGGTCCATCCGGTTCACATGCATAATCATTGCACCGAGTTCCCCACCAGCCTCACAGGCCGACCATCGCCTGCACGAGCTCAATTTCCGAGAAAGCAGCAGCGTTGTTTCTTCCCGGCCTTTACCTGCCGCAGCGCAGCAGACCACAGGTTGTAACGCAGACCGCAGCAGTTAAGAGTTGCAGCTTGCGTTCCCCATCTCCACGATTGGTGTTGCATGTTGTCAGCGTCACACTGTCATCAGTCTGTTTTGTCAACTTCATAAGAAGCCAGTTGCCGTCACCCCTGAACACGATCAGTCCGGCGCACCTTCTGCCTTTCGTTCATTATCTCCACTACTAGCCCAGAACAATCTTCTCACCTTATTCAGTCGTCTTTAACCAACCACAACTCAGACCCCTTTGACAGTTGAACACACCACTACAGTAATTGCCATTTGCCCACCTCGGAGAATTTGCGATGAACGTAGACATCAGTCTTCCGAGCCCCGCCGTTTCATTGCGGCAGAGCCAAAACGTTATGCAACAAACGCGCATGACGGACAGCCGAGAGCACAACCCATTCACACACAGACCAGGACGCAAATGAACCACACGGTCTGCCTGTCGAGAAATCACCGCCCCTCAGCCAGCCAGCCGACCGGAGGAATGGCTGTCAATGCTTGAGAGCCGAGGAGATGGAGGCTGAGGAGGTGAGCAAACACCCTCCGGACCCCCTCCTCTTCCCGCGAATACTTCCTGAGTATGGTTACCGTCAGTTGGTCAGATCATACCCTTTAATCCGTTCAACAGGTACGCACGACGGTCAGGAGATTGCAGAGCCGAGTAAGCCGCATTGGCGGGCAAGACTTTACTTGTAACGCATCAGCCCGCTCCAGGCAGCATCCCCATCTCTGTGTAGCTCGTGTCACCTCAGTTCAAATGCACCAAACACCACAGTGAAATATCGCAGCAGAACATAAAATCAGCGGTTTTGCATAAATCATGCCTTCACATCGCATATCGACCGTTACTGCACGGCCTCAAAACACCACAAATACCACATTTCGCTCGTGACTCCACGAAAGTTTCTACTCGACCTGCGACAGCATATAAATCATACCGCCGAGTATCACAGCGGAAAACAGTGAGGGCGTGAAATGTTCATTTGAGGCCGTCAGCCAGATATCCGTTGAAAACGCCTGAAACACGTCTTCCTCACAGCCAGCAGCAACACTTCACAGCGAGATACTGACATGCCGCATCACCGTGATTGATTACCTGTCCCGCGAAGCCGACTATCAGGCCCAGCATGTGATGATGACATTGCTGCAGCCATTGTGTTCGAATATGAAGTCAGATTGGTCCCATCTAGCCAAACAGTGATGGAAGTATTTGCATCATTTACTCAACAAATACGCCGACATGTTGAAAATGAGAGGAAAGGAACATTAAGAGCTTTAAAGGAGGAAAGGAAGTATTCATCGAGCATTTTCATTTTGCCATTTATACAGTGTCTATTTAGACCACTTGTCATTTGACATGTCACGTATTTATTAAAGTAAATGATGCAAATACTTCCATCACTGTTTGGTTGAATAGGACAATTTCTATTTGTATTCGACTGTAAAAGTACATATTGCGGTCCTGTCATCCGCAGATGCTTCATTACAATGAAAATCAACTTCTGAGACAGGTAATCAATCACAGTGATCACAACATGTCAAACTATCCTCACTGTAAAGTGGTGACATACTGTAGCTGTGAGGAGGCGGTGTTTTCAAACGTTTTTCAACAGATCTGTAAGCTAGCAGCTCAAATGAAACATTTCTACACCCTCTACTGTTTTCCACTGTGATTCTCTGTAGTATGATTTATATACTGTCCTGCGTCAAATGGAAACTTTGTGCAGTCACGAAGGCAGGGAAATAATGTAAATATTTATGGTGTGTTTTGGGAAATGGTAGTAACGGTCAGTAGTGCGGTGTAGAAATGATTTGTAGTCGCTAAAACATGCAAAACCGCTGGTTTATGATCTGCTACATTATTTCCTGTGGGTGTTTGATTGCATTTGGACAAAGGAGTATGAAGCTATACAATTTCTACAAGAGGGGTGGGGATGCTGCCTGCCCTGTGATTGAGGCTGATTAAACGGGTGCATTTTTAAATGGAAGTCTTGCCTTGTGCAGCCTCAGCTCTCTGGTGTGTCTCCTCCTGGCCATCGTGCAGCTGCCTGGCATTGAGAAGACGGGGTTAGAAAGGGAGCCGTGGTCTGACCAACTGGCAGAGAGCCCAGCCATACTCAGGAAGTGTCCTTGGGGAGGAGAGGGATGGGGGGTCAGAGGGTCCAGGCACTCCCTCCCCACCTCCCTCAACCCCCTCCATCCTCTCCTCCCATTCAGCTCCTCACCTCAAAGCATTAGTAATGCATTCCTCCAGTCCAGCAACAAGCAGGGGTAATTCAATTTCCTCGATAGTGAGACCGTGTGAAATTTCATTTGCATCTCTGGGTCTGTGTGTAAGATGGGTTCTAAAAACCTCTCAGCCTCCGTCATGCTTTGTTTGTTTACTGCTTTGTTTAGCTCTGCCCCCACAATAAACAGCAGGGAGCCAAGGAGATGATGTAATCTCTACATTCATCATAAATTCCTCAAAAGATTGACAAATAGTAGCGAATTTACTGCCCGAAATTGGTGTATTTTAATATGTCAAAAGTCTGGGTTTGTAGTTTATGGTTAAAAAAAAAGACACATTTTGAATAAGGTTAAGGAGATATTTCTGGGCCAAATAGTGGAGATAAGTAAGACAGAAAAACAGAAGATCCTCTCCCTCTCTGTCACGCCAGACCCCAGTCAGTGTTTGGGGTGACAGCAGCTGGCTGGCGGTATGAAGGAAGTTGACAAAACCAGACTGGTGGCCCGGTGCTGACACTGACCTTTCGCCTGCTGTCGGCCCAGAGAGGTCATGAACACAAAACTGCCTTTCTGCTCTGCTCACAGTGATCTGCATTGCAAGCCTGTGGTCTGTCACTGCACTGCAACAGAAATAAAAACCGGAAGAAATAGCACTGCTACTTTCTCCAGAAATTAAGCTCATTCTGTACAAACAGTAGATGATCAGGCCTGTGAGCGCTGGAACAAGAACTCAGTGCAGTAATTTATACATATAGACTGGATGGACTTCACTGAAAATACAGTGAAAAGCTCATGTAACTTTTTTTAAATCTTTAAACCTGAAATAATAAGATTCTTTTGGGCCACTTGAAACAGCTGGAGCAAGTTGTGCGCATAACATTGATAATCACATATGCTAAACCTGTTAGCAAACTGTTGCTTATTTACACATCCAGCTTCAGCAGGAACACCTGATAACTTACAATATAATTTACAAGAAAAACTTCATCTGGAGATGCAGCCTTCTTATCAGGTTTCTCTCCCTCCAGCTAGTTTATTTAACATTTTATAACTGATGATGCTGCCCTCAACAGGCTGGAAATTATATTCAAAACCTGTGTAAATGAAAATATAATCAATGCTTTTTAAAACGTTTTAAGACCTATGATCCTCTGGTGAATGTGCAGCATTAAAATATACTTCACATACTACTGTATGAACTTAATTTTAAAAAATGTATGGGGGTGAAACCTTTCCTGTGTATAATTTAACCATATCACATCTCATTTACTGTGTTGAACTATGTTTTCTGTTTAAAATACAATAAGGGATAAACCCACCATTACCTCTGTAGTAAATGGGGTTGACAACAGTAACGTTTTGCTGCTACCTAGTGTCTGTTCCTCGTCAGGATTGTCAGGACGCATCAGCTTCTCTACGACACAAAGACATCCAGTGAGCTGGTGCACTACAGTTAAGGTTTGTTTAATTTTAAAACACAGCATTCAAGCTTAATATAACCACAGGTTTTACATGTACACATTTTAGAGATTGCAAAAAGGATGTATAAAATAAAAAAAAATGATTAACATCTACAGTGATTTTTTCCAGAAACAAACCTCAAAGAAAAATTTTAATCTATTTAACATATTCACATTAATGAAGCAACACACTGTGTTTGCTACAGATTCTAAAATGAAATTTAAAAAAAAATCTACGAGCAAATCAAATAGAAAAATGTTTAAAAATGTGAAATAAGCTTTTTAAGAACTTAAAAATGAAATGTCAATTTCTGCATTTTTTTTCATTTTGTAAATGTTTACAATCTGTACAACAGCTTTGCATAACAAAACAACAAAGAGAATATGACCACTACTAAAAACAAAGAGATTGCATCAGTGTAATAATGTCTTACAGAGCAGAAATGTTTTGAAAAAGTCAGGCTCATTTTCTCATTTGATTGCAGAGGCAACCGGGAGCTGTCAACTCTACAAACAAGCCTAGGTACTGACATTTAAAAAGATATTCAGATAGTAAAAGAGTTGTGCTTAACTTGTTGGCACGGTCTAAAAAAAATAAAAATAAATCACCTGTTGTACTGGTCACATAGCACATCTAAGAGAAGCAAGTCAAAGCGGCAGAAGTACAAACATTTGAAGGATCGTCATGCTTCAACAGGAACAATGTCTGATTTATGTAGAGAGCAGAGTTTTCACAATCCCTTCACAGCATCCGCTCACCCTTATCTACTGTTATAAATGCTAAAACACATTTGTGAGACACTGCATTGCCAATGCATAAGTTTTCTCTCAGAAATCCTCTGAGAAACCATGATATGCATATTTTCACATAAACGCGCATTAAAACTCCTGCAGGGATCATCGGTGGGTGGTGCTTCTGACTCTGAACTGCTGCATCTGGTAGAGAAGATCATTGCCGGACAGGCCCAAGGTGTGTGTGTGTGTGTGTGTGTGTGTGTGTGTGTGAATGTGTATGTGTACAATTCTCACTTCTGTTAAGGGAGATGAAGCTTTATAATTTAGCAGAAACATGGAGAGAATTTCAAGCAGTCTGGTGAAGAGAGGACACTGCAAATTATCTTTAAAAAGTCTGGAGTAATGTTGCAGAAGACATGGCACACTCCTCTGTATTCCAGTGCTTCACCTTCATCTTCCAAAAAAAAAAAGAAAAAAAAAAAAAAGAAAAAGGTTTCTGTTTCCAGTAGTATAAAAACTTATTTTTTTCTTTTTTGATGATGATGATCATCCCAGCTGCATTTCCATCATGCAACTCATCTTTGTCGTCATCGAATCCTCTGAGAGCATCGAGTTCACAGCTTCACAAGTTACAGTCACTGCTGTGGAAAAGTGGCTCATTAATATTTTTTTTTTTTTATAAATGCCGCAGGAAATAACAGTGTCCCAAAAGAAGACAAAAAAATGTCAATTTCAGACCTGTAAGACATGCAGGTAAACTGGTCCCATACATTAGATTTAAGATGAAATGCAAAAACAAGCCAATGTGCACATTAACAGGAGAATAATGCAAATATCAGATTTGCATTTTAAGTCCCACAAGCAGAAAAAAACCCCCTGAGCAACTGAGATGTTGCACTGTGAAATGAATCTACACTATGACTGTTTGATCTATGTGTGTATGAGTGTGTAATGTGAGTGACTATATCTACTCATAATAAGAACAGCTGATTTCTCCTGTATTTATGTGTAAGGCATTTCCCTCAATCTGCCTCAGTAATGACAGAGGGCTGCAGTACAGTACTTTACATTACAAAACAACAACCAGTAGTAATCAGTGTTAGTCTATGAGCACTTCCAGAGTCCTCAACATTTTTGCAATGCCTTGTTAGATGTGATGCGTACATGTTGTGGTGTGTTCATGTGTAAAGAAAAAAAAATTGTAGTTGGAGGAGTGTAAAAGTCAGTTCAGGCTCCACCACATGCAGAGTGCAGATAAATTCCCAGCACCACTGATGATTCTTGCACCAGCCAAGGACTGTGGGAACTGGAGAAACTGTATCTTCATGTTTTGCTTCGATCAACCAACAAAAGCACATTTTGGTTTTCCATTTTAAGTTGAGTAAGTTGTGGTTAATGGCGGAGGGAAGCAGGAGGTGGAGCTACTGAGTGGGAAAATCATCTATGAGGAAAAAGACTGACTGACTGGATGAGTGATTGAATTTGACTTAAGAGGCGTCAGTGCTGCAGACAGGGCGAGTCCAGTGTTGTCTTAGTGTGCCGGAGGGGTGTTAGGATCTGGTCGGCTGTTGGCCAGGTACTTTGCCCGCATGCTGGAGGTGTACTGTGGAAGAGAAACAGAAAATGACACACAGAAGAAAATATGAGTCATGGTTTCACTCTTCATAGTTCATAGGAGCTAGAGGCAGTACATAAAGGGTAAAATCCATGTAGGATTTGAACTGAAATTCAAAGATACAGGTTTTAAAGCTTTTAAAAAAATGTTTCTGTTGGATCTGCAAACAGATTCAAAGGCTGCGTGCTTTGTTGAGTTAAACCATTTTGGTAAATTAAACAACAAAAGCTGTATCTTGGATTGGACATTGCGCATTAAAGCACCACAGAGCACAATTCATTGAACAGATCAGAGAAAATCCTACACAGATTACCTTTCACACTAGTAACTCCACTGCACTGGAATCTAAAGGGAACTTAAATTATTCAAATACAGAAAGAACATCACAGCAACAGCTACAGAGGACAAGGACATCAGAGTACAAGGAGTAGAATAAATATCAACCAATTCCAGTTGAAATTATTTCACTTTCTGCTGTTAGCCTTCGTGCATATCTGCAGGGCTGGTCATTCATATACATTTAGGATGCACCCATGCATTTTTTTAAAAAAATTACAGGCGACACAAGCACAAAAAGGCTGCATTTCAAACTCATGTGGATTTGTATGTGTATTTTCTCCTGTTGCGATCACCCTGCAGAGCCATTTGGACAGCCTGTTAAGGATGTTGAATGCTGAGAATATGGGCTCAATAGAATAACACGACTTACCTTAAATGTTAAAGAAAAAGATGTTAGAAATTTACCTGAACAACGTGTTAATTCTCAACAGTTTATATTTCTATAATAAATATATCAGACAAAATCCAGACAACTGAGCCCCCATCGCTTCAATTTTAAATTGAGTTTTTTGTTTTCAACATGGAGCATATATCTATATCTGAAAGGATGGTGGAAAGAGTCAGTGTTCCACAAATTCTAAAAACACATTGAGCCTTAATGCACAAAATGTACATATTATTTTTATGTGTTGCACTGTCAATATGAATGGATTTTTTTAAAAACATTTATTCTTAATCTTACTTCTATTTTGGGGATAAAGGGGATTAACATTACCCAATTTTGGAACTACAGTTCTCATAATGCCTTGGGGAATGTAAACAGAGTGTATAGTGTTGCCATGGAGTGAGTGAGTCAGTTAGCTGTAGGCTACAACTTAAGCCCTGCTTTTTTAAGCTTGTATTTGTTTACATTTTGGCACCGACCTCCCGTTGGTTTTTTTGTAAGGAGTCTAATTTTGACACAAATTGTGGGGATCTGGTGCTAATAAAAAGCATCTTATTTACCTCCACGAGCTGTGTATCACAGCCACTTCTGCTGATTGTGTTAGTAAGTGGACTAAATGAGAGGGCCAAACAATAATAGACCTCCTATTGGTTTTAGAGCTCTGTGTCTCAAGTCTCTCCCTCCTCCTGGACAGGCACACCTCACAGTTTGAAAACCATGTGCATAAAATATTTGTTAAATTGGTATTTTCTTTTAGAGTTACACCACCAAATACAGTGGCAATAGAGAGACTATTACAGGAAATAAAAAGACATCAGATGAGTTTAATCAAGAAGAGTTACAATCTACTTTCTCTATTTAACTATCTACTTGACAACTACTAAACCTTGTGAGAAGTGGTATTCTCCCTTACACACCAAATAACTGGATCCTAAAAAGTGTGTGAAATTTTACTCACACTCAAACCCAAGAATTGAGACAAAACAGTTCCACATGATCAGCGAAATGATTTTAGTGGCTTCATAATCTGACATTCTGACTTGTCATTGACTTGTAGATCACAGTGAGCCTCGGGGCAGAGTTACAGCCTCACATGTTCCTCCCAATACATCTGTGGTGCAGGGTGGGTGTAGGGGAACATGCAGCCTGGGGCCACAGGAAACAAACATCAGGTGAGACACCAGGTGGGACAAGAGTCAGAACAGAGGGGAGAGTGGAAGGGGGAGGGGGGTCCAGCAGCCCTGGTGGGACCTGAATAGAAGGGTGAGTAGAGCTGGGAGTTTGGGAGGTGGCACAGAGGAGGAACAGGCCAGCAGGTGGAGGAGGCGGGCATGTTTTGTACCTGTTAGCATAGCAGATGAGGTTACCAAAACGATCTTGAACTCTCCGAAGGCTTTAACTGCCAGCAGTGACCGCTGTTACTGTCCGCGGCAGTCAAATACAACTGTATGGATTCGCAGGAAAAAAAAAAACAAAAAAACGACAAGAAGAGAGTATAGAGAAGATACACAAAGCAGCGTCTAGGTCCAAGCAGACACACAGACACCAGGGAGGGCAGGATGTCTGGTAGAGGTTCAGGCCAAGGGGTGAGGCGCAGGGGGGAATGACTCAGGGGTGCTTGTATTACATACTTTTCAACATCTGAAAACTGTGTCAACTTGTCAAAAAAGTTCTGGCATACCATAAAGTTTCACTGACAGTTGCATAGGATCAAAAACACAAAGAATCCCTGCACACTCTCCCTCACATGAACTCATCAGACAAAGTTCACATAGACAAACAGCAACTGGGAAAAAACCACCGAAGAGAGAGTGCTAGCAACACTATTCAAATAAGGCCTGTTGCCTATACTGTACTTTTGCTGCCGTTTGTCTGTATAAACTTTGCCTGATGAAGTTCTGGCGACCAAATCATCATCAACTGAATGAGTGAAAGTGATGGACAATGCGCAGGATTCTTTTTCTTTCCAGCTCGTGTCAAGTATAAGACAGAAAACACAGGTATGATATTTATTACGAAGTGTGACAGTTAAACACTTTACTCATCCTTGTAGGGAATTTTTGTTTAACCTTGCTCTTCTATGAATAGGTTAAAAATGTGTCCACTCAGATTTGTTTGCTTGATTTGATTGTTATACAAATGCCCAATTATAAAACTAGTGTCCTGTTATACCATCATTAAATACTGTTAAAAGCATGTTTATCCATGTTCCTAAGTTTATGTGGCTGCTAAGTTAATATGGATGCTTTTCTTATGGAGGTACAGTGATCCACAGTAAAGACCAGGGTTCCATGATGTTCAGTGGGGGGAATTGCGAAGTGCGGGAATTTTCCCAGGGAACCAAGAACCTTCAGAGCAACTTAGGAACTAAATCTGCGTTTTGACTGGAGGGACCTGAGACGAAATTTTGATCCTGTATGATAGTTCCACGTGCAAAAAAAAGTCCCTGGTTCTGGAGCTATTTGGACAGACCGTCGCTGATTGGTCAAAGACACCACAGCTGCTTCAACTTGTATACTGCTGGATATTTCTTGATGTTAAAACAAAATTTAAATTAGGCTTTTTTATGTGGCAATGAGGATAAAAAGTGAGTGAGGAAGAGAAATACAACCATTAACTGATAGTATCATGGTGGTTATGTTCTAAAACAACCATTAAACATTCAGCAAATCATCTTCTGTGGAAGCATGCTCTGCAGTTTTTTGTCTCCTTTTGATTCAGTCATTAAATCCAATTCAAACTGAGTCATGCAACAGTAAAGACAAAGATAAACATGTCTCTGCCGCCATCATTTAATTTGCTTAATCTTTCCTTCTTCAGATGTGGTAGAAACGTGAATGTGTGAGGTTTCTAGTTTAGTTCCTGAGTTAGTTCCCCTGGTTCCATAGTTCCTTAAATATTTTGTCATCAAAAAAACAGACTGTCAGTCCCAGTCACAAAAGGCTGCCAAATGACCCAGAGGTGCTTCTACAGCTCTTGTGTTACTACAGTGAATGCAACACTTACCGAGGGGGGAGGAGACTCTCGTCCAATCAGAGGCGTGTTTTCGCAGCGCGAGTTCTGGAAGTTGGCGTTCTGAGCCCTGTTGAATTACGCACACAGTGAGATCAAACACAACAAGCACACAATTACAGTCGCTGCTTTCCAGATGTGAAACAATATACTGTACACATGAAACTCTCCAAGTCAGTTGTCAGCATACCAATACAGAGTCACGCTCTGGGGGCATCCCCCCTCCCCTCACGTTCCCTAACACTGGGCTTCACTCATGAGAGCTTTGGGTTTCACAGGCATCACAACTGGAGAGCAACAGCTGTATCTGCTGGCCATTGAATGACTCTCTATAGGAGAACTAAGCTTCTCTCTGGGGATGCATAAACTGACTCATGAGTACATGAAGCATCTAATATCAGTCACTGTAAACAGCCCAGCCTATGCTGTGAAAATAAATTATCTGCCACTTCTGCCTTTCACTTAGTGCTGCTTTCAATTCAAGTTCACAGTAGTCTGAAGCAAGTGGTGACTTACATGTACTCTGTAACAGGTGCGTTGCTGACGGTGTGGGCGGCAGCGGGGATGGAGGTCTCACTGCCATAGCTGCTGCCACAGCTGTACAGGCTGGGCATGTGGACCCGGTACAGGTTATCATGATTTTGCCTTCCTCCGTGGCTCAGAGACTCGTCCTCGCTGTCCTCATCGCTCCTGCAAAACACACAGCGGAGCACTGTAACACCACCATCACCACCACCAGAGGGAACCCCTGTCCTAACTGACTGACTGATGACAAAGGAGCATAAAAATGCCACGTGGTCACGTTTCGTGTTTATTCTCAGTCATGTTTCGATTCAAATTTCATCCCTGCCTGAGGGGGAGAAAACCAGATGAATTCTCTGCTGTTTGAAGCAGAGACGAGGCTAATTTTCCACTGACCTTAATGGAACTGAACAAAGACTGTAAAAATAGGCTTGAGTAATTGATTCAGTTTCTACAGGAAAATTAAAAGCCCTAATTTTGCATCAGCATAATAAAAGCATTTGCTTACTGTCAAATGAAGACAGAATCTACTTTTGCAGAAATAATGTGATTCCACTTGCTTCTTTTCAGAAAATGAGGCTGAAATACTGTGGGTCAGATAACAATACTGGACAGAGCAATGACACTGACATCATGGAGCATGTCCCCCTCTAGTGTTCATGGCTTGCACAGGCTATTTCCTACATATCTAAACCATGAGATCATAGAATTACATTTAGTGCAGCTTAAAACATTTTCAATATGCATATCAGAAAAAAGTGACACACTCATGAATTCATTAATAAGACTAATAAAGCCCCAGAAATGTTAATGTTCGATATAAAACATAAATCTTCACGATAACTTGTTATTTCAAGCTGTAATTCCAGATAGGGAGAAAGGAATTTGCTTGAATGCATCATTACAAAAGTACAGCAGAACAAGCTTAGCAGCAACCACTGAGAGAAACAGACTGGTAGCGTGTAAGCCTTTGCTTTATAACAGGAAGCTCCAGCTGAGATCAAACTGATCAACACCCCCCCAATGGTAAAGGGGTGGGGGGGGATCAGTTAATTATGTGGTGCAGCTGAGCTGACGGCTGCGCCTGGAAATCTACTTTCCTTGTAGCCATCCTGCAATCCTTATCTGCTGCAGATAGGACAAAGAAATCATTCTGATTTCACCCCTCTGCTGCTGAAAACGACACCAGCTCAGGCTGTAGTTATGATAGATTTAGGCCAACTCGGCACAATTAAGGGGGATAACAGGAAGTTATCTATTTGAGGAAGCAGCTGGAGCCTTCTGGACTTGTCCCGGTGGTAAACGCAGCCGGTCTTTGAACAGCAAACAAACACAAGTCTTACATGAAAATATTCATGTTTTCCTATCTGTGTAATTTTCTTTTCTGAATGACTGTCTGCTTCATTCCCATGCCGTGTAAAAACAAGAGGGTTAGAGGAAATGCTCTGAAACCATAATTAATTGATAGGCTTATCCTCTTAAATTATTTCTCACTGTATACACACAGCCCTGCACACAAAGTCAGCTTAAAAGCTTTTATGCAGGTTCCTATGTGGTGGTGAATTGAAGTGGGCATTCTATAGGGCAGCGGTGGACGTCTTACCTCTTGCCCCGCCAGGTGTGAGGCACGCTGCAAACTATGGAGCTGAACATGAGAGCAGTGACGAAGGAGAAGAGCACAAGGTAGATGAGGCCCTCCAGTCCATCATAACACAGACCTGTCATGGCCTGGACATAGTCCTGCAACAAGGGGAAGGCACAGATTTTATTGTAGCATGAATAAACAGATCTGTGTCTACATTCGAGGATCTAAAGCTTTTTGACAAATGTAGCATAAGAGCATAAGAAGTAAGAGTTGCTGTTTTTAACTTTCAGCATGTGGATTGTAAGAGGGTCTTTTAAATGCATCCGCTGTGATTTCCCATTTAAAGTAGGTCAAACCAATGAGCTCACGGTTGGCGAACTACAAGGAAGACAGTGCAGTTTTACCTTGGCTTGGAAAGAAACACTATGCTGCACATTATCATGACTGAGAATCTCTATTCTGTATGCACTGCACAGCAGAGGCACATTTCATATTCGACTGAAGATGCTCTGATTCTCATGAAATAATAAGCTCTGGCATGACAAAGGGGCAGAAGAGGGAGCAACTAGGAAAGAGCTCCACTTGCGCACGTGTGCACTTTGGAATTTGGAAGCCACTGAGGGACAATCCTCCAAAGCATAGCCATAGCCAAGTACTTATCATTCAGCCAGATTCATAAATGGTCCAGTGCCAGCATCAATTGGACAAGAACTCGCATACAGGAAAGCAAATATTATTTATGGTGACAGGTGTAGCCAGCTGCACAAGCATAAAAGAGGGGTTGCTTTGTACAACTAAGCTGCACTACAAGGATGTCACAACAAATCAATCCCCTGGGCCCATTTTCATCAGACGTGCAGCGACCCTACAGTCTTGTCTTGTAAGTGTTCTCTGTCCCCACTTACCATGTGCAGGCTCCGACAGTCCACCAGTGCAGTGAGCTGATGTAGGTTGATCTCTGTGGTGTTAAGTATCCCCTGGATCTCCTCCAAACTTCCCTGGAAACAAATGAGGAAAAAACACTGTTAAAAAAGGCTTAACTTGAAATACAACTTTGGCACCTTTGTACACTTGGACACCATGACCAACCATAATAACGACACTGGAAAACAAAATAACTTAATTCTCACTGTCTGTGTTTCAAAAACACAACTACAGTAAGCTGCAGTTTCCTACTCCTGCCTGTGGTTTAAAAAGTCAAGAATAACAGAACCTGAACAGCTGTGAAAAGGAAGCAGGTGAAAATCTTTAAGCGATGATTAATTCACTGATTATCCAGTCTCTGCTCATTTATCAGGGATGTGTCTTTCATCAATACACAACAGGACATGGCGGGCTCCAGCTGAAAAAGCAGATTTTTGTGTCTGATACATTTTAATGGACCGTCCTCCTTCTTCCTCCTGTTCTCATTATGGCTTCAGCAGAAAATACATCTGATTACTTGATAGACACATTTCCACAACCTCAGCACATTTTTTTCCATGCGGGTATGTGAAGTGAAATATGCCTCTCTCTATTCCCAATGTCAGCTCCCATTTGTGCCTCTGTCCGCACAGTGTAAGGACCGGCGTTGGACAATACCGCAGTGTTGTATTGACAAGGGCCAGTGAAAGCCTCGTGCAGCTAAATGGACATAATGCATGTCCCAGGTGGGCTGTCAGCAGATCGTTATGTGGACAGGTGCACCTCACTTCTCTGCAGGTCAGTCGTTTGGGCCCATTCACTGGGATATTCTGTCGTCACAAATGGTACAATAGTGCAGGAAAGCTTGTGGCCTGGGAGTTGGGGGTGGGGGAGTAACAGATAACCTGTAATGTGCCATTTCTAGTAAAGAGTGTATTGATGGGGCTGGAAACGTACCTTAGTTTGTTTGTACTCTCTGGTTGCAGAGCGCAGCAGTTCGGACACATCGTCCTGCATCTCCACCAAAGCTTTGTGGCTCCCGGAAAGCTTCTGAAATAAAATAGAAATACTGTAGCAGCACAGCACATCTCAACAGTATTTTTTTTTTCAATCATTACCAAGAACCTTCAGTTGCCGTCTCCCTTTTGTAGTCACTTAGAGGTCTAGTGGAAGCATGCTGGCAGTTTATAGATGTGAGCTGAAAGACTTAATATGTATATAGCTTCTTTTTCTATACAGTTGTACTAACAATAGATGCCTGGACTTCAGCAGCACTCAGAAGTTTTGATTTATTCATGTGGCTTGAAGGATAAAATGTAGGTAGTCCATTAAAGCAGACTATAGAGTCACAGTAAAAGTGCCATTCTACTTTACTATAACATCACTAACACACATAATCTGAAGCAGGCGCATGCTATCAGCACAGACACACAGGAAAAGCTGCTCTACATCAGTTTTCCTGCTGGCAGAATGGGAAGTATTGTACTACTGCATGGGAAAAAAGTCCTCAATTGAGGCAATGGGAGTGACTCATTGTGCCCACTTGAATTCTTACTAGTTCTAAGGTCATACATCATGCAGTGAATATGTCTATAATCTTGTGTCTACTGAGATTTGAGGATTATGAGCATCATGTTGATGTTCAAGCTATTAGCCAGACATGATCTAATAACTTAAGAAGAGAAAACTGGTTTGATTTTACATGTTGAAAGCTCAAACAAGCAGAAACAATTTTGGTAATATATGCAACAAACCTGCTGGAAGGGGTTGGTTTGTTCCAAACTGCAGCTAAGGTAGTATTGCAGGATTTCTGTGAGTAAAAGGACAGCAGGAACAGAACAGAATGTATTACCAAAGCCACATAAATTCAAATGTAGAACAGTAATTTATTGATCCCTGACAGGAAATGTGAAAAAAGAGCCCAGCATCATCAAATTACTTGTTTTGTCCAAACAATACAAAGAAATTAAACTTAATACCAAATAAATAAATCCTCAAATCCTCAGACAAGTCCTCACACTTGAGAGACTGGAAAAGTAAATCTTTGGAATCTTTGAATTTCTGTAAAGTCGAGGGGAGCTGCAGGTTCAGGTGATAATATAGCCACTGTAAGAAAACATAGTTATGTCTGTTAGTTCTGCTATCTCTTATTTTACACTGCACTGTGCTTTGCCTGCCCTGACTCACTGCTTCAGCTACTACTGCTTTGTTCTAGGAAAGAAGCCAGGAGAAATTTAATTTTATTTTCTACCTCTGTCTTGTCATGTTCCCTGCTGCCCTGTTAGAGCTCAACTGCTGCTGTAACTGTGCACCCGCTGAGCTAATCCTGAACTCTGAGGTGAAATGTTCCAAAAGAATAAAGTTCACGTGTGCTGTAAGAGTATGAATGAATTAATGTTTTTCCCTTGACACAAGAACAAAACACACAGCCAGTAGGAGGCTTAGGTATAACCCTTTTTACTGCAGAGCCTCCTGCAAAACACCACAAACAGCGGTTACATCATCTCTGGAGGTAAATTACAACATGACCAAACTTGCAGGCTGCTCGCAGTACACCATAAACCAAAGCGAGGTTTTGGGCTTTCACATGCTATTACTATAGACTTCAATTATTACTTCTTAACCACAGGAGCGAGTAGGAGTCGATGAGAAATCCTTTATATGTGATCGTGTGTCTAGAAAGCTACAGTGATGTCCACAAATACAAGCTGTGAGAACACCACCGCCGACCTAACACATGGTGTGAGTGACGTCCACATACTGCTGTGTCAGGAGCTTCTTTCCCACACAGCTGAGCATGAGGGAAGAATTTCCGGTGCAGAAAAGTACACGTTAAGCAAGCTTCTGTGAGTGTGACTTTTGGTAGTGGATGGAAATACTGATGCCTCATCATGGGTCTGGGGTTAGTTTTTGTGCCACTTGAAATCAGTTCTATTATTTCTTTTGCCACTGTTCCACACAGGAGAAAATGAAGATTTGTATTGTCTTGTATTGTTCTGTTGTACGCTCAGACTCATTATCAGTGGGCCACAGCTTCAGTCACATGTGAGCTTGCTTATTGGACAGAGACTTGGCAGCACATCATCCCAGCAGGTTAAAAATTTTGGCAGGGTTGGGGAATCAAAACAAATCTGGTTCCGGTCCCTGGAGCTTCCCATAAAACGCTCTCTTAGTATTTTGTTATCATAGGTTTTCAGAGCGCGAGGAACTGCTGGCTACAGTGTGTCAACCGAACTGAACAAGCAAATGTTCTGGAGAGAGACTGGCCTCTGAATAAATACTTAAATATAGATGTTTTTAAAGTCTGTGTTGTGGAAAAAAAATCTGCATAATTTTTAAGAGATGCCGCTCATGTTTGTCTCTGCTGCTGCAGCTAAGTATTCCAGCAGAATTCCAGAGAAACGCAAAAGATTAACTCTCACTCTCTGTTTGGATTGAAACCATGTGTCTTATATAATTACACAATGAGGAGAAAGCAGTGGAATGAAAAATAACAGTCAGAGTTGTTGAAATGATACTGTTTGGGAAAACATAACAGTCAACCAGGGGGAGGAAAGCAATAAATCCAATGTAGTAATAACACACTTGGTGCTATCGAGAGGTTTTGTCTGGTGCAATTTCAGGTAGGCAAGAGCTGAAAAAGGAAAATATACTAGAACCAAGTGAGGGGTTAACTTTGCAAGGCACATAATATCTTGAGGAATCTAAATCAACTGGTGCAGATTTTTATTAAAGACTTAATTCATTTGTTGAAATAAATAAGGATTTCTTTGAACTGCTGAATAATTAACATGTGTCTCAGAGGGAAAAAATAGAACAGAAAACCCCCATAATGCATGAATCAGCCCCGAGGCAAAATACGGCTTCGTAGCTGCAGAATAATACAGTCCAGTGCATGGAATAAGTTGGTGCTCGTAGATCAGATGAACCATAAAGCCAGCATTTACAGCTGATGCTCTCACTTCTGCCCAAAAGCTTAGATTATGTATTCAGTAATCACCATGTTTTAGCATAAGAGAGGACACGAGAAAGACAAATTCTGAAACTGTTGCTGAAAAAGGAGTTCCTGCGTTTTTATTTCTATTTTCCCATTTGGTTTTTCCAAGAACGGAAGAAGGATGCAGGAAATATACTGTCTCTGATCCGCTCTTATCTCCGTTGTACACTCTACTTCACACATGCACCAACCCGAGGCACAATTTTCTCCTCTTAAACACATCCCATCATGGGACAGATTGAGCAATTACTAAAATGAGACATGCCAGAGAGGCTTTTGTAGTGTTTAAAAAGGCAGCCCATTGCCCTCATGACCCTGCTGCAGATGTGGCAGTAAATTTACAGGCTTTTTATGGGCCATGAACAAGACCAAGCCCTGCTCTTCACAACAATGTCGTCTCACTGCTGCACAATAAAATGTCATCCGCAATTGTGGATGACTAATATTCATCATCTAAAGGGCTGACAGAGTGAATACAAAACCCATCTCTTTACAACACGCATATGAATGATACCTAAGTGTATGTGATTCATACCTTGATTGATGACCCCATACTGGTCTGCCACTTTTGTGACATACGTGTCGGGAGCAACACAGAAGTCACTGGAGGTCTAGAAAACACAAGGAAAACACAAGGAAAACACAAAGAAGACACAGTTACAGTGACATTTTCACTTCATGTTGACAACAATGAAGTGAAACTGCGTCACAGATGCGACGCTGAATGCACAACATTGATCACAGCTTTAAAAACACTTTTACAATGTGACAGGCTGACTGTGTCTCAGCTGAGAGCAGGCACACAAACTAAATTAAGCACATTTAGGTGTGAAGTCTGATTCATCTGCAGGGGAGGAAATCCTCCACATGAAAATTCAATTTGCATAAATAAAGATTTGCATTCATCAACATCTTTCATCCTCCTGGAAAATGAACTTAAAAATGCCTGTTTGAATTAAGTCATAAAGAAAAACAAAGCTTCTGGATCTATGCTGTTGTAGTCTGGATTTATGAGGTTTTTGTCCTCATGTGGCAGCTAAATTAGCTGCTATGGCCCTCAGAGGACAAGGGCTGCAATATTATGTCTACAGAACTAATCCCTGTTGTTTTTGCCTCTGAGCACAGGTCTTAATCACCATCATTAGAGTTGGGGATTTCTGGAAAATGCTGATTGACCAGAAAAATAAACCCTCTGTATTTAGTAGTATAGACCAATAGAACAAATGTAAGACTTATACTAATGTCTAATGATCATAAATGTAATTTCAACAAGAACACATTATTTAAGTAGTATTTATAGCCTAGCATCATCCAAGTGTTTCTATTTTTATTTTCACCCAGTGTGTTTCAATACACATTTCATAAATATTCAACTGATTACGTGAAATAAAATTCCCCTCCAGGGCCAAATTCTATAGTCATTGACTGTGCACACAAAAATCGTGTTATCCAATTATACGCAGTGAACTGTGCAGCTCTACCTGGAAAACAGGATCATGGTCTGATGGAGACACTTACCGCAGAGATGGCCAACTCCAGCCCCAGGGAAACCCAGCTGATTACCAGAGCCACCACGCCAAACAAGCACACCCTGGGGAGACCAAGAGGAGGTGTGAGGTTTAAGTACATTTAACCTGCAGTGTCACTCATATAAAATACAGCGTAGAGGGAGACATGTTTAAGCTAATTAAGTTGGTCTTTCAGCATGTGTCAAGGCTTGAGATATTTCATATTAGACCAGTGATTCTTCGTAAGTAAAACATTAGTTTAATCTCCAAACACTGGGTGGAATCACCATGACAAGTGATTCACTGTTTCAAGATCTTATTTTTATTTTTAAAAAGCCAAAATTTTGTCTATATTTTGAATATTTTCTGTTGTCTTTAGTCTTCTACAGTTATAACCTGAATATCTTTGGGTTCTGGACTGTTGGTTGGACTAAACAAGACAACTGAAGTCTTGGGCTTTAGGAAACTGTAAAGGCCATTTTTCACTTCTTTCTGACACTGTACAGACCAAACAACTAATCCATTAACTGAGAAGATAATAACACAGATGAATCAGTAATGTAAATAATCTAAAGCAAGAACATAAGGAGAGGAAAGGGTAGGAGCTTTGAAGGCTCATTAACAGACTCACACCACATACTACATGAATTATTTAAGTTAAATGAAGATAAATAGTGATGTGGTGGAAAACTAAAGGGAATATGTGGTATGAGAAAATAAAAGCTTAACAAACTATTGATTCTACCACAGGGGAATATAAGATTGCCCATATCTGCTATTAAAGGAGAAAACTGATTAAAAATTCACAAGTTATGTGATGATTTTATGTTAATGTCATTTTCTCTGCAGTACTATATTTTTAGTGTCAATGATATGCAGAAGGCCTATTTTATAGCTGCTCTATTTAATGCAAAAAATAAAGGTAGTACCCAATAAAAGAAGGGCAAACCTGTGGAATTAAACATGCCACAAAATTCCATTGGCGATCATCAAAATACTGAAGATATAATGATGTGATGCTGCTGCTAAATGAATTGTGACGAGGCTGATACTTTATGGAGCATGAATTCATCCTGACTAAACTGTGATGACAAGGTGGCTCTAATGAGTCGGGGGCTTCATGAGCAGTAATTGCCATTCACTCTGTGCCCAAGAGCTAAAATTATTTCCCAGGGCAGAAATCATTTTCCCTTAAGTGCTCTTGTGACCATGAGCTTGTGATGAGACTCACCCTATGAGTGTTCCCTTGGAGTTGCGAATGAGGCCAAACAGCACCAGAAGGCAGATGAGGACATCGAACAGTAGCAGGCCTATGTAGCCCAGCCACCTGTGAAGACAAATGTCATTAACAACAAATGGCCAAGAGCAACGCAGCGAACCATCTCTTAATAGAGCTCCGTCTTAAAAGCAATAACAATGATTTTAACTAAGAAAAGTTGGATTTTTCATCATATAAATCATTACATAGATTGTTTCAAGAATTTCTTTTAACATTGTTCAAGAGGATGCCAAAATTTGCAGCCTGTACCACTACTAAAAACACAGTGAACCACTTGCATATTTAGAATTTTAGTCGTACGTGTAGGCAAGTTCAATACAGCCCAGAGGGATTACAATAACACTGTCTTCAATATCTTTTTAACAAACCTCTTGGTAAGTCAGCTGCTTCCTCTTCCTACTTTGGATTCACTCAGACATTTTAATGTGGAAACATATCCAATGGAGTGATGTCGGACACCGCTGTCTCACCAGGGAGAAGACAGGCTAACTCTCAACCTTTCTACAATATATGAACTCAAGAGATGAGTGACAGCCCAGTCTTCCTAGGGATATAAATTACTGAAGGAGTGTGTGTCTGCATAGAAAGTGAGTCTGCAGGACATGAATCATGATCTGTTGTTGTTGCGTACAATGCTCATCTGTTTATTAACACTGCAGCTGCTGCCACTCCTAACTCTGCTGCACCAGACAGGAGCTGAATATGAGATTTCTTTCTGTGGTATTATTCTGTGTCACTCTTTTGATCTGTCTGAATGATGCTTTGACTCCACTATTAGAGCCTTACCTGTACCAGTCATACAGCTCAATCTTGCCGGCCAGCTCGTCCAGGGAGATGTTGGTGTTGTCCCAGAAGGGAATCTCCACCATCTGTCTGACCAGCTCGTCCAGCTGGCCCTGCAGCTTTTGGATGATGGACAGGTAGTCCGCATGCTGCGCATACTGGCCCTCAAGCTGTTGCAGATTGTCATCTACTGTCTGGTTCAATGAGGATGTACCGTCATATACCTAGAATCACAGCAGGGACAATCACGGTCAGGACTGAGCTCAGAGAAGAAAAGGGGATTCACTACAAAGCTGTAGTGGCAGAGGAAACCAGGGCTGCTCATGGCAGAAAGGTGATGAATTATTTAACATGTTGGTATAATTTGTGCTCTCAGTCTTACCAGCTTCTGCACTCCAGTGATTGTGCGGTTAGCATGGCGCAGGGAATACGTCAGCCGGTTCACTCCATCACAAGTCTCGCCGTTCCCATAGAAACCCACAGCAATGCCAGCGCTGAGGGGATACAAAAGGAAGGGAGGGGAGATGGGGTGGTGAGGGGGAGGGATTAGCTAAAAAAGACACAGAGAGGAGACAGAGAAGAGTGCGAGCGAGGGGGACAGCGAGGCAGTGAGGGAGGCGTGTGAACTCCACATTAACCCTGTCGGCCCAGACCCCAGTCAACAGGCTCCTTTCAGCTCCAGCAGAAAGACCCCATACAGAACCATGGAAACACAGAGGAATGGACCAGCTATGCCCCCAAACCCTGCACTATGGCTGACAAAGGCTGTACTGAGGAAGCTCTCATTTGCACAGACAGGCCTCAGGTTGCAGAAAAACAGTTCTAGCAACTGCACGGGAAACAGTTTCCATAGGTACGCTGACAGGAGAAATATTTTCACAATATTGTAAAATATTCACACAATTTATTTTCCAATTTGCGATCTTTTGTCTTGATATATAGACGAGAGTTGAAGCTATTCACAGTAATATTGCTGTGTGTGTTCTCTCTATTGCAGCAACAAAAATAAACTCCCATTCTCTGCTCTGAGAAGCAATTTGAAGAGAGAGGGCTCAGTGCTGCTATCTCTTCCTGTGTTGCAGCTGTTGGTCTGCTTGTTAACTTCCCTGCAATGCCTTAGTGGATTTTATCAAGTGGGATGATGATAAGTCAATCACTCCAAACTAAGCCAAAGTTTAACAGCGTTCAGTTAGCCATTAGTGGGTTTTCCAATTCCTGGAGGGCTGCTAATCTCTTCCTCTCACACTGCAGTGTGAAAAAGGTGAACAGGAGCAGTGTCACAGCAAAAAATAAAACCAACTTCCCTGCTGCGATGTGCAACTGTGGAAACTCTGCACTGCTCATTCTACATTGTAGAAAACAACACTACAAATACAGAGAAAACTTAATTAAATAAAAATGAATTAACTTAGTCTTAATATCCTTAAAAGAGGTGCAATGCTTTGTGCAGTGATGTCAAACGTGCACCCATCATCAAAGTACAAAAGCAAAACAAAACAAAGCACAGAGATGTCTCATCTCTCCAACTTGGTTTTACTTGCTT
This sequence comes from Lates japonicus, assembly GCA_033238685.1. Taxonomy (NCBI): domain Eukaryota; kingdom Metazoa; phylum Chordata; class Actinopteri; family Centropomidae; genus Lates; species Lates japonicus. The sequence goes on from BRZM01000007.1 coordinate 5,336,707, forward strand.
TCACTAAAACACATTTGTGCGTGGGTACAAGCACACGCTGATACAGTGATTGTAATGCAGTTCTTGTACTCATCAGGTCCCCAAGCTCTTTGTGCTACCCTGAATCGACCGTGATGGCTCTCCAGTGGCCCATCAACAGAGGGTGGAAAACAGGAAACAAATGCAGTGTTCACAGATGGAGAGCATGTCCAGATGGTACAGTTCTCACATTATCTCCTTCAAAAATAAAAATAACAAAGCATAACACTGAAGCCAATGTATATAACATTCCTATTGTGCTTTAAGTATACACACATGCAAATATACATTATCTCAGCATTACTGTACAGTCCCAAAAGAGTATTTTTGTGACTACTATGATCCAAAATACATGAGTATGTAACAGTTCTCTCTGAAAAATTATGAGATAATCTCAGTTTTGCAATAAAATAATAATGCTGTCAGTCTGAGTATTAGTTCTGCCTTAGATGCTCAGTTTAGGGTAATTGTTATGCTGAAATGTAGTCATTTTCCAATTTTGCAAGCATCTTCTTCTAATTTGGCAATTTCTTGTGAAAATACTGAACAGACTGAACAAAATTTCAAACCTATTTTTGGTTAGTTTTTGTGCCCTTGGGAAAGAGAGGCAAGCTGTTTCAGGCTGGTTCTTGCCTCTCTCTGAATCTCCTGCTTTTTGTACAATTGGTGAATGCTATTTGCAGAGAATGCAAGCCAGTATGCATCTGATAGATTATTTACTCATGAGCTCTGGTTGCCTTCTCTGCTTTGTTGCTGTTGAGATCTTAAAAACACATGCAGCAGGACACATCAGGTGACCTCGAGGAAGTTCATTCTATCTCTCACCTCATGCTCAAAATATCAGTAAGTTTAAATACAGATTCTCTCTACGATATTCAGATTTTTTTTCCAGTTTCAGGATAAAAGGAAACTCGACCTTGTGTTAAATGAACAACTGTGCTTGGGGACCCAAAAACATATACTGACTCTTCACCACTGTGATCCTACGTTTTATACTCACCTGCAGACAAGTGTTGCTATGATGACACACCAGGCTGTGCAGCAGCAGTCAGCGTTGGGCTGCTCTGCATTTTTATTCCGCCGGCAGCACAGCCAAATGGAGTAGAACAGCAGAAACAGGAGGTCCAGGGCCAGACAGGCGAGCGCCACACCTCCCAATAACAGGATGGACTGATGGATAGAAGAAGAGACTTATGGAAAATTCACTGCTGATACCACTTGCATGTCAATAACAGTGGGGATAATGGCCTTCCAGAGTTTCCCACAGAGAAACATCACAAAGTATGCTTGAAGAACTGAGAGCAAAACACGTTGCCTTTCATGCTTTACATTTGTCTTCTTCTCTATACAAACTTTTGTTGATTTGAGCAACAAAGCAGTTTACAGCTGTCTCGCCCTTTGTCCTAAATGAAACTGAAGGTAGGGTTTGTCTAAAGGTTCCCTGGAACACGCACTATAATCAGGAAAAAACATCTATGAAATAAGATCTTTCCATCATTTTTCCTTGTGATTTCTAAAGAAAAGAAAAAGCGGCTTTCGATTTTTATGAAGCACAGAACAGCCTGTTCATTTAAGCACAATAAATACAGAGCTAATTGCAGACTTGGTCTCCCAGAGACAACTGAAAAAAGCCACAATGAAAGGGTTCTTTTAAGTGGAAGAGAGGATTAAAAAATACTGAGTGAAAAAAAATGCAGCGATAAATATTCCCTGAACAACTCTAAAAGAAAAGGCTGGTAATAATATGTACTATTACCATTGTCATCATCACTCTACACCGGCAGACTTTCAAAGCTAGCAGTAGAGCAATATACAGAGATAGTTACACCCCTCAGCCAGCAGCAGCACTTCCTATGTAGGTCAAATAGAGGGCCTCTGTGTTCACTGTATACTCCTGAGGATTCACGGCTGGCGCAGATTTCCATCCAGCCAGTTTGTTGTGTGAAAAATCCAATGTTGTTCTGTTTGTTTTCTCAACGGAGCATCGCAGTGACGGACACGCCCTGATGCAGTGGCTGTCAACCTGTTCGTGCCAGTGAGTGAACTCAATCTTGTCAGAGAACAATTGCAGGATCAAAGCATGAAGTCTGGGCAACATAAAGCTCGGTGAGACTACTCCCGCGCCCAAATTCCGATTAGTGTCAATTGTGATAGAAGCAAGACAGACTGGCTGATCAGACACAAATGCCATTGAATGATTTGGCTCTTGCAAGTTGCTCTGTGCAGTTCAGCCAAGCAGGGTTCACTGAGTGCAACAGCAATCTTAAGGAGTAGGAGTACAGTAACAAACCATACTCCTACTGCATGTCACTTTTGGTGCATATCATCTATGCATCATTGTGACGTGGTCCGGTAGTGAGCACCACTGACAGCTCAGCCATCTGGACACATCAAGACTTCCCCTAAAGCCTGGGTGAGAGCACTGCATTGACAATAATTAACAGCCTGTCATCACAGCAGGTTAATAATTATGGTTTAGTAAGCTAGCCTCATGATGACCTCTTTTATGTTGCTCTTGTTGACATAAATGCATCAAGAGAGCAATATAATGTGCTTTAACAGCTTTAATTAGCTGTGTGTTTTAATAAAATGTGCAGCATAGTTCATAGTTCAGCCAATTCAGTTTCCCCTGAATATCCTCATTTTAACACTCATGTTTATGTTCAACTTCTCGCTGTTCGTGCTGGGCGTCACACAGGCACAGCTGCAACCACTATCTAGTCAATGACCCCTATTCGTATACTCCCAATCATACCTCAGAGAGCTACAGAATAACAACACGGAGGTAGTACGATAATGGTCTTTAAATGGACTCCAGTGCCACTTCAGGTAAACCATACATTCCGCAGCCTATCCATCCCAGTTCCCATTAAATCACAGATCAACTGAGGACACCTGACAGCCAATATCTGACACCTACACAAGTTAGTAAAAGTGAAACATGGGTGCGTATACTTTTACCACCTGAATTACTTTGAATTTCAAACATGAATGTCTGTACAAGCTTTAGCTCTCACAATACATAATGATACATCTGAGGATGATGCATGTCTGGAACATATACTCCCACTTCTCAGGAGCCATGGCTCACTTCTGGATTTTCTGAGTCATACAAAAGGGAAGCACCCTTATCTTATGACTTGTCAACACTACAAATTTTTGCAGACAGAGAGTTTTTCACTTCTGTAAAAAGCTGTCCTTTATCTATTGTGATTCCCTTTGTCCTCAGTAGTCTCTGAAACTGGCATGCCACACACTCATTATCCTCTCTCAGAGCCTTTAAAAAACCACAATACCATATAAGATTTGGTAATGACGCATTTTCAAAAGGGAACAGCATGAACAAAGTCCATTAATAAGTTAAATTAGGATAATTGTTAGTATTTTAAATCAAAAGGTGTGTGTACATTAAGCTCCTCGCTAAGCCTATTACAAACAAAACATTTCCTATTGTACCAGATGACAGATTAAGTTAATTGAATAGTTGAATCAGCTGTTTCCACAGAATCTAAGTATTATCCAACTGCTGACAACAAGGCTTTCACAGATGTGGAAAGATTTCTTTGTTGAATGTGAAATCAAAAAGAAGGCAATGCAATCTGAAGTTAATGCCATCTGACACAGACGACGATTCAGTTCATCTGATTTTTAAAACAGAATGCACAATCTTAGCAATGAGAGGCATAGCCTGCGTACCAACCGAGGGTTTGCAGAAACAAACCACGTCCAGATGAATAAGTAAGTGTTACAAATTTGGATAAACTACTAGTGAGGGTGTTTTTATAACTAATACCGGTTATGATTTGAGGGAAAAAATATTAGAGAAATATAGTCACTTAGGTTAACTTAAGTGGCTTGACTCACACTTAACAATGCCAGCTGGCTGGTGTCTGAAAAAGGTCAAGACACGGATATAACAGATACACACAGATGGTGACATGGATCAAAAGGTGAAGAGAAGACAACAGGTGGAGACAGGTCATCTGTCACTGAGGAGACTGATCAGATTTATCTACACCATCATATCCTCCTCATTATCCTGCTCCTGCAATCAAGCTGATACTGAAACAAATGTTAGTTATAAACATTCCTGTGGGTTATCTGTGGGCTGCCTGGGAATCCCAGCTTCTAGTGTCACTTGATACGAAGCAAAAGGGGTCAAGTGAGGTGATTTTACCTGTTGATATGTCCAGTCCTCTGGTCGGAAATCACTGCTAGTTTGCTCGAACTTGAGGTTGAAATGGGGGAGTCTGTGCAGCAGGTTCACCCACCACGGTGGAGAGTAGCTAACCACTGCTGCCATGGCGAGTTAAATGTCAATGAGATCCACTCAGCAGACAAACAAGCAAGGATGCTTGAAACTGTAAACAGGCAGGGGGACCCACTTCATAAAGTCTGTCTGTGTCCGGGAGACAAGGAGACAAAGACAAAAAACAAATGCATTATTGCTCGTCTAGCATGAGAAGCTAGCTTGCGTTATACAAACCTAGTAAAGTTAAAGTGGCATTTGAATTGTGCCAAACACAGATATGTCAATATTCAGTTAAATTGCAATCAATACATAATTTAGAAGCGGTACAGACTATTTTACATTATGTAGTGTTGGTTGTTACAAGCACAGCTGCTCGCTAACTTGGAAAAAAAACCTAATGGTTAGCTATAACACCAGCAACCTGAAGCTCAGCTTAGCTAGTTAGCTTGTTAACCTGTCAACTTAATTCAGAGTTGTAGCGGGGATGCTAGCGAACCAACATGCTGAACCTCCTGCTATAATGTTAGCTGTGAACCCCCCGAGTGCCGTGGTTCATTAAAATTTTGGTTAAAAATAATCCGCCGTTAAAGATCGTTAAATGTACCCCTTAATGTAGCTAGTTAGCTAACTCAGCTAACGTTAGCCGGTTTATCCGCTGGTTAGTTCAGTCCGCTGAGACTCGGATAACAACAAGAAGTCTCTTTTGTTCCTCTTGACATCCTGCTCTTCTGCTGGTTGATATTACATCCTGTTTTTTTGTTTGTTTGTTTTCAGGGGGTTATTCCTCAGTTCATGTCTTGCAGTCGTATTCCGCCGCCGCAGCTCAAACAAGCCCCTCCGAGTTAAAAAACCTCCATCCAGTTAGTATTGGAGCGCAGGGAGACTGGAGCCAACACGGCGACTGTTCACGACATTAACCCAGCTGGCAGCTCGCCCGGCCCGGCCCGCACACAGCCCACCTCATCGGCACAAAAACAACCCAGCAGCGCCACCCAGAGGCGCCCTACTGACGAGCTACTGAGAGGTTCAGTTTGGTGTCGTAAAGATTATAATGAACTGCTTGTAGACTGCATTATTGGACCATAGGTGGTGAGTAGGGCAGGATTAACCTCCTGAGGGGCCCCGGGACCCTATTGACCCCTACCATACATGGCAGTTTAATATTTCTCCAGACACTTATAAACTATCCAGTATTGTAGAGCTGAAATTATTAGATTATAGTTGGGATAGTTTGGAATTTACTGGTCCAGCAATTCAAATGTGAATATTTGCTCCATTTTCCAGTTTTCTATGATACTAAACTCAATATCTTTGGGTTTTTGACTGAAAAAAAAAAAAAAAAAAACACAATTGGAATATGTTAACTTGGGCTTCAGGGATTGATAATGGACATTTTATTCACCGAACAATCAATTGATTATTATCAAAGAAAAAAATGTCAAACATATTGTCAGACAATTCTTTCAAGCTGTGCCACTTGATTTAAAACCTGCAAATACTCTGATTATGGTAAGAAAGACCTCAGAAACTTACGAGGAGTACCTGAAGGCAGCATTAATTTTACATACGAGTTTGAAGAATGAGGAACAGTAAATCTAACCAAATAAACTTAGACAAGTGAAACCAGGAAACTACCGAGTCTCAATAAGACAAAATTTCCCAGCTCATTCAGTGAACTGAGGAGTGCATTATCAGAGCTGTGGCTTCAGAGCAGCTGGGATCTAAACGGAAGTACCAGCGTTTAAATTTCTGCAGTATTATGACACACTCATCATAGTCACAAGTGTACGTAAGTGTCCGTTTATTTAGCTGTTGTCCAGACTTGGACTTTAACCAGCGCTCACTACAACTTTAAGAAATAAGTTACTTGTTTTTTCTTTTCCTCAGGAAATCACATGGAGGTGCTCTTGTGCTCACATGACAGTCTGAACCATGGCAGGAGAGATCAATGAAGGTACAGTGCGAAAAACTTCTAACAGTCTTCTTTCACTATGTTGCCAGATCATTACCTAGTCAGTTTGCTGTGTTGTTTGGCATTGCGGTGTCAGGACAGTCAAAACTATTTGATCAGATGCGTTAGAAACGTGGATATCTCTGCTCGCTGAACTCGCGCTGTGAACCAACCAATGAGAACTTTTGGGTACATTAAGATCGGAATGAAGTCATTCCATCTTAAAAGCATTAGTGAGCGGTTAATCTCATTTTAAACCACCCGTAACTGTTTTATAGAGATCCGGTGATGAACAGTAGCAGCAATATTATTGTTAAAGATGTCAGAGTGTGCTAAAGGTTTATGCAAGTTTTGATGCTTTTTTTTTTCTGCCACGTGAAAACTGTCATCTGGTCACTTCATGCAGTACATAACCAGGCCTGTTCTGAAATTACCAGAGATTTACTATCTTCATCTTACTTGCCACACACTACTGCAAAGCTCTGATAAGGCTGTTTTATGAATTGAATCTTTCAATCTTTTTTTGTCTTTGAAAATATTCAAATTATGGGCATCAGATCAAAACTGTGTAATCTGTGCTGGGATAATATAACATCATATGATAGAAACTAAAATGAGCAGGTCTATAAAAGGTGATCATTATAAACTCTGCTCTGGGTACCACAGATGTAAAATAAGGTGCTACATTTAAATGACTTTGATGCTATGAAGGTGTTGTTCCTCTTTTAGGCTCAGTTCCTGCCTATTACAGGGAAGTGTACGAGGCCGTCCGCTGTAGGACAGATGAGAGAGTGCAGGTTGAAGTTTTTCAGCGGTTGCTCCAAAGGACTGATCTCTCCAAGGCTGTTTTAGGCCAGGTGAGGGGGGCAGCAGGCAACAGTTTATATTAAAAAAAGCTGTGATAAATACTGTAGTTTGTAATGATAAAGAGAGAACCCACACCATAAATCGCACTCTATTTCTTGTCTTATAGCTGATACTTGCCTGCAACAACTTGCATAATATACATATCTTGAATTTACATAATGGAGGTGTATCCCATACATCCATTGTCTCTCAATAGCAAATTATTCCTGTGTAGAAATGCAGGGGTTTGGAGATTATTGGGGTGTGTATTGATTAATTCATGAATGAATATGAAATAACTACTGATTGGTGAATTAAAAAGGCTGAGATTTCTCTTGTTCTAATCAAATGGGTAAATTAAACACTTGAGAATATGCCATCGCTGCTCAAACATTTGTTTGATTTTGATAAGACATCTTTTATGAGTTAGGCTACTGTTAGGCAATATAGATAACGTAGATACAGGTGTGATGACTGGCAAAAGCCATCGCTCTCAAGTAATTGGAAATCTGTCATATTGTTTTCTTTAATTTGGAGGTATAGGCTAATGTTAGAACACATAAATGTTATGAAATTGCTCTGAGGGTGTAGTGCCTGTGGTATATTCCAGAGACAGTTCATGGTTCAGTAGATTTTCCCTTTTCCTGACCTTCCAGCATATCATCGCCTTTGTGTCTAGTGAGCACTTTTTGCAACAGAGGAATGCAAACCACAGTTGAATTTAGATCTCAGACTGAAAAACGGTGACCTTCAGGTCATATTGTCTTTGTCCTTCTCAGATTGCTGAGCATGTTGACTCCACAGATGGATTCCTGAGCAAGTTGTCCCTCTATAAAGCACTTGCTCTGATTGCTCTTGCTCAGCAAGGAAAGCAGCCAAGCCCCAAACTCTTGGAGAATTGCATACAAGGTAGGTGACAGTGTGACGGGGACAGCAGTGCAGTAAAGGTTTTGCTTAATGAGTAGCTTGGTAATTCTCCATGGTGTCCAAGGGTAACTTCTGCTATCCCTCTACTGTGAAGACATTTCATCTGTACAGGGCAGATGCTGCTCTTTTATTGGCTCGCTGTATAATATGGTAATAGTTGTAAAGCAGCAGAGGGACCTTTGGCAGTATTTAGATCAAATTTAAATGCTGTTTTCTACCCTGTACTTCTAGCTTCTAGCATTATGTTTTAATTCAGCTGCATTTGTTTTATTTTATTTTGGTAGAGAAGCCTTAGTTATGCCTAAGTGTTGCATTCTTTCACCAGTCCCAGAGTGGGAAGATGATAGGGGGGATTTTTATGGTTTTCATAGAGGTAGCCATTATGCTTGCTTGACTTAGATCCATTCCCAACCTTCTGTGATTATTTAAGGCCCTCTCTGTTATTTCAGGTGTGGCCAGCATGGCAGCTTGCTGCATGCCACTTCCTCGTCTGTGCAAGAACAAGTTTTCTGCATTTGTCGCAGTGCATTGCATTCAATTCATGACCCTCTTGGAATGTACAGGAAGGGATAAATAACAGAAGACTGTGCTAGCTAGAGGCAAACAGACTCAGACACGTAGTAATCTGTTGAATGGACAAAAGTGGTTTTAACACCAACATTCCTGCCAATTGGGAAATTCATTTCATCCTATATGTATTGATTTAATCATGAAAAACAAATATTAGAAGTTGGTTCCGGTTGCGTGCTTGACAGAGTTACCGAAACCTCAGCTCGGGGAGCCGAAGGACCTGAACGCATTGAGGATGCAGCCGGCTCAGGAGGATGCGCTGATGATGTCCCATACGCTGGACAAGCTGCTGCTCAGAGACACAGTCCAGGTGGAGCTGATACCCGAGAAGAAGGGTCTGTTCCTCAAACATGTGGAGTACCAGGTCACCAGCCAGGCAAGGCATCCCATAAAACCTACTATACATAAATCATTGCCTTAAAATAACCTGTAGAGCAAGAAAATGTTTGTCTTACCCTGATGATCATTTTCTTCGCACTTAACTTCTTATTTCTCAATTAAGTGTGAATTTAATTGAGTTGACGGAACAACATGGCTGCCCTGACTGCTATAGAAATATAAAAAAGAAACTTTGCTTCTTGTTTTTCAGCGTTATAAAATATCAGTTTATCGACGCTACAGTGATTTTGACGTCTTCCACGAGGTTCTGCTTCAGAGATTTGCCTACAGAGTGGTGCCAGCACTGCCACCTAAAAGGATGTTAAAGGGAGGTATGTCACTAATGTATTTCTTTGTTTCTGCATTTTTTCCATCTTAGATTTTATATCACACTTTCTGAACATTTTTTTATTTTCAGACCATGTCTTCACTGTCATTTTCCACACACACTGCCGTGCCTGGAGGTTGTATTGTTTCAAACACAGGTGTTGTTGTTCATCACTTATTGCCTGGAAGAAGCAAGGAAACCAGTGACGCATAAAATGAGCCTGTTTCAGTTCAGCTTTTTTTTTTCTTTATTTTCTCTAACTTTATATTTCAATGTCCTTTTGTATAGCACTTTGGTGCTGTCCTGTTGCATAGCATTTTGATCAGCTTAAGCTGTGTTTAAATGTGCTCCAGAAATGCACTTTACTTACCCACTAACTTAGTATGCAAATATGCCATCCCACCAGTTGTGCTCTTTTTCTCTGTGAAGTTCAAGATCTGCTTCAGTGTGTATACTCTACATGATTATGCCCTTTTTTCAGTAATAAGTGCAGAAGAATTTTGAGGCTGTCAGGATGTCAGTAAGACTCTGAAACTGAAAGAGTGCTCCACTGATTCAGCAATGAGCTCATATAACATTGTTGGACTCATGATGAGCAGACAGTTTTAAAAAAAGAAAGAACATTTTTTAAAAACATCTCATGCATTCTTCTTCCTTGTGAAAACCTGGCGACTTCATTACCTAACAATACACGACTACCAGGTCAGAGATTTGGTTGTGTTATAGTAGCAGTTTCCCATGAGGCAAGACCTGTTCACAGACTCTGATGTATAAAATCAGTGGTGGATACTGCATTATATGAATTGACTCTAAGGTGGCTATAATATATATTTAATATGGAAACAATGTATCAGACAACAATGTGAAAACAATGACCAAATGAAACACGCAGCGATGGACACACAAAAACCAGCAGTGGCCTACCAAACAGAATTGGCACATGCAACTTCTTCCCTACCGAAATGACTCCATAAGTTTATTCTTTTCTCTGTCTATCTGTCCACAGTGCTGACCTCCGTCTCTGAGCGGGAGTTCATCGAGGGGAGGAGACGTGCTCTTGGCAGATTCATTAACCTGGTGGCGCGGCATCCCTTCTTCTCAGAGGACGAGCTGGTCAAGACCTTCCTCACCTTCAACGGCTCTGTATGTAGCTTCTTTAACTCGCTGCCTGTAGTTCTGTTCCGCTCGGTTGTTGCACAATAACCCCTATCGTCACGGTGACTGACACTGACATGCATCCTGTTCCAGCTGCTCAGTGTCTTTTTTGTCTTTTTTTACTCTCTCTTACCCCTCTTCCCACACAGGATGTTCAGACTAAGCTGCGTGATGCGTACAAGAAAATGGGTGACGAGTTCATGACCAACAGAATTGCAACTCAGGCAAAGGTTTGTCACATATGTGTTATGGAAAAAACCACACTTTTCACCCAGAGGCAAAACCTGCATTAAAATGTTTTATTGGATCTGCACTGTAGGAATATCTCCCCGCTGACATTCAGGCTCAGTTCTCAACAAGCAGAGAGCTGATTAGAAATATCCACAACAGCTTCCACAAGCTGCGGGACAGAGCTGAGAAAATGGCGGAGCGCTCTAAGGAGAATGCAACTGATCTCCTCATGTTTGGCAGAGAGCTCAGGTATTTCATTATTATGGGTACAAAGTTAAAGTCTTTCTCCAGCATCCAGAGGTTTTGGACTGAAAAAACAAACGTTAATATGATTCAAAATCCTCTGTGTTGTTGCGTCTCTTCATGGTTGTTAGCTTGAAATGCGTTTGGCAGCCGAGACAGTGAAATATTACATTCTGTCTCTTGTAATGTAATAATGCTGTTTTCTGCAGTACGCTGGGCTCAGATGCTTCACTTCTTCCCTCCTTGGCCTCTTCACAAAGCACCTGGGGGACCCTGCGCCAGTCGCTGAAAAGTCTGTCTGTGGAGTTCGCTGTGCTGTCTGACAAAGCTGCTCAGCAGGTACAGCCCTCAGTCCTTCATCCCACCACCCACCACCACCACCACCACCACCACCTGCTCTGTTCTGCTTGTCCAAAACTGGCACTGGGTAATAAATGTTGTTTTGCTTATGTCCTCAGGGCAGACGGGAAGAGGATGATGTTGTGGAAAAACTGAATCTTTTCCTGGATTTGTTGCAGTCCTACAGAGTGAGTCAGTTTCACTTTTGGTTTTTGCTGTGCTCGTTTAACTTGGCTTTATCTCCAGGGGGTCCCCAGCCCTTCATGATAGGTGATTTTATTGTGCAGTTTGCTGTATGAAGCACCACAAAACTGTTCTCAGTCTCCTGTTTTCTGATGTAGAGACATAACAAGGAGCTGTATATTTACAATAAACTCAGCTTCAGTTAGTAACTAAATTCAGGATGTTATGTAATGGTCGATTTTGACCCAACAAGTCTGTCTCACTTGGAAGTGTAGTTTTTAGTAGTGGGTGGATTGTTCAGATTTAACAAGCAACTGGTGGGCAGATAAAGAGACATTTTTCATAGCCCCTCAGCTAAATCTATTCACTGTAATATATATGGTAATTTCATCCTTTGTACAAACAATTCTCCTATCATCCTTGCCTGTTATGTATCACTGTATATTTCCATTTTGTCATTTTGAGGCAAATAAGAAGTGACTCTGTGACTTTTCTCTAGGATCTCTGTGAGCGCCATGAGAAGGGTGTGCTCCATGAGCACCAGAGAGCTCTGCACAAGTACGGTATGATGAAGAGGCAGATGATGAGCGCAACCGTTCAGCCGAAAGAGCAGGCGTCTGTGGAGCAGCTTGAATCACGAATTGTCCAGGTGATCAGTCTCTTTGAGTTTCTCTCTTTCCACATTTTTGGGCTCCCGGGTTGCCTCCCTATCGATTGCCACATTGGTTTGAGTGTATCTATTACTAATCCACTCCCCTTGAAACACACACACCCTGGCTGTATCCTGTGTGGGATAGCATAGCAACCCTGTCACAATGGTTTGTATCCCTCTATTAGCTGTTAGCTTTCTACGTGATGTATATACAAATGGCACATGGTGGTTTTGAGATGTAAAATCAACAAGAAGGTATTTTTCTCTTTAAATTCAATTACACATTTCACATTTTGGAGTACAAATACTGCCAGTGCCTACGTGCAGAACGCGATTAAGAGCTTCACTTTGAATTGACCAAATCAACATTTCAAACACTTGTGCTGACTCACATTAGTTTCTGTGACAGTTAACTGAATTTGTCATCTCGACAGCTGTATCCCCACTGGTTTCATCTAGTTCCTCTTCATCTGTGTGGTTTGTCTTTTTCATATGTACTCATACATAGAGTACACACTATTCCCCTTAACAATATATAATACTTTTGTATTTTTTTCACCAATGGCATCTGCAGTCTGAGCTTAGACAGCTGTTGGACTCTTTGGCGTCATTAGTCCCCTTTGTAACCACATTTTCATTAATTACATCAGCAGTCAGGATGTTATAAATTTACTGATGTGCCATCAGAAATTAGCAGCAAATATCTGACTTAGGCCTCAAGACAGTTTGAAAAAAAAATTACTGAGTTAAGAAGATGTGTACAGTAACTGTTTGCCAACATGTTTGCATTGATGTGCAAGAAAACTATTGTTCAACAACTATGGGATTACGTAACATCCACTTACATTAGCTGTGCTCTGTGCTATGACAGTGCTAGCATGCTGATGCATATAATGTTAACCATGTTCACTTTAGTTGAGTGTGTTGGCATGTTTGCTAACATTTGCCAATTAGCATTAAATACAAAGTATAGCTATGGATGATGTGAATGTTTCTGGTTTTGCAGGTAAAAATAGACTATATAGTCGTAAACTGACATTATGATCTAATGTTGCTGCTACATGAAAGTTATTATTATTACAGTCCAACCCAAGGGGAGCATGAATGTTTGTACCAAATTTCATGTCAATCCATCCGATAGTTGTTGATATATTTCACAAAAAACATGTAAACCTGATGCTGGCACTGAAGTAAAAGTCAGGGAGTGCATCAAAATCAGTTTGATTCATCATCTGGGGACCATGAATGCCAAAATGTCATTGCAATCCTTCCAACAGTTGTTGAGATTTCACTCTTGACCAAAGTTTTGGACCCACAGAGCGGCATTGCTGCTAGCATGTCAAAAAACACATTGTAGAAATAGTGGTAGAGAAATGTGTTGAGATTAATCCACCCTGAGTTGTGATTTTCACAATGTCTGCAAAGTCCTAAAATCTTAATTCAACTCCTGTTACTTGATTATTTGCAAAGGTAAGATTGGAAGAAGGTTTTCTCCACAGAATGTTTGATTGTTATCATCAGTTGATAAGTGGTTGTGTTTTTCCACTCCGCTAACAGCAAGAGAATGCCATTCAGACCATGGAGCTGCGTAACTACTTCTCCCTGTTCTGCCTTCATCAAGAGACACAGCTTATCTTCACCTACCTTCCAATCACATCCCACATTCTCGGGGCTTTTGTTAACTCCCAGGTCCAAGGACACAGAGAGGTGAGGCTGCACGTCTGGAAATAATTTTTCTTCAGACCCTCCTCTGCGTCGACACAGCACCGCTCCAGGGAGGGTCAAATCAGTTTTAAATTGGCTTTTAAAGTCCAACAAAAGAACTAATAATGATGGATGGTATCACTGAATGGATAATCTTCTCATCTAGGATTTCAGTTGGCTTACATTTCACATGAATGACTGGATCTCCATATACCTTTGCCTATTATAAAATCAATTAAAGCACACAGCTTATATTTCTTTTGGTCAGACACATTGATCTGAACCAAATCACTCACATTTTTAAGAAGTTTTTATAATTCTCAGAGTTTTTGAAGATAATTTTACCAAACTATGTCTCTTTTCAAAATGAGCTAAACCTGCAAACCACAAAGCAATATTTAGATGCAGTGTGTTATATTTGTGTTTGGAGCTATTCCAGGATTTCACCTTGAAAATTTCGAAAAAGAAAAGTGACTTTTTTGCTATGTGTTTCCAGATGGGAGAGGTATGGAATGAACTCCAGCCGAAGCTTGGATGTCTCTTTGGTGGTAACAATGGATTGAAACCCACCCTCTAAAACCCTAAAGGAGAAACACTGCCGCTGATGAGGATTACGAATTGGAAAATAACTTGCTCTGTGAGCTGAAGCAGAAACAGCATAATGCACAACTTTTTCTTCCTTCTACTGCCTCTATAACAAAATATACATTCTATTCAGTAAGACCATATCACCATCAACTGGACGGTTGTTGCTCGTGAGTCATTTTATTCTCTGCTTAATGGGGGTATAATGTCTATGTACAAATCAAATTTTACAGCTGCCTATCAGGAACTAAAATCCTCCAAGGTGTTATTTTGTGAGGGATACTATATTTATGCATTCTAGTTGATTCAGCTCCTCTGATAAAGCACCTGTTATTAACTCAAACTTATATCTTATTTTATACACTAAGATAGTTGAGATAAATTGAGAGGGAGAGAACATTTTTCTTTATTAAAAGATGGGATTATTTTAAATCTCTAGCCATGAAGTTTTTGGTTTATCTTACTGAATAACTGTAGTGTGTGTCTAATGTGTTTTTGATACAGAGTTTAGTTTCTAAGGATGAGTAGCGGCATACTTTATATTTTTTATGGACAAGTGTGCTCTTTCTTACTGTTTACTTTTGTGTAGAGCAACGTCTTTGCTTTCTCTGCTTCAATTGTTTGCAAGATTCCCTTTTATTTTATAAGCTATATTTGTTTTTGAAAAGCCTGAGATCTAATTGTAAGATACTACAAAGGGCAGCGATTTGAGATTTATTGATAGAATGATGACTTCTGGCACTAGTGGCATAATATGTCGGTAATAACACTATAAACTACTGATTTACCACCAAAGATAAATGTCATAAATTCACTTAAATACACTCTTGTGAAATAAATCATACAGGATCATTCCTACACAGGTTCAATTTGTAACTATTAGAATTAATACCTTATATCTTTAATTTCAGAGGAAGGTTTTAGGCCATATCACTCCATACATGAGGACTGTTCTTCACAGTTGAGATAAACACAATCTGGATATTGCTGAATTCCTATTCCACTTTCTAATTTTCATTTGTTGGGCATGAAAACAAGGACGCACACGTGTATCTGTATACATACAGTTTATCAGAACATTATATATTTTTCTAAAAAAATAAATCAAAGGGACAAGTTGAAAGACATCTGGGCTTACATCTTAGAAGTTACCTCACAAATTGTCACCCGCTATGAGCACATAGTTATCAGCAGGTATTTTATGAAGAAACTGTAACGGAGAATGAAACACATTTGTTTTGGGAACAGAAAACATATTGGGAATCAGGTGAACTTGCACAGAATAGGAAACCCAATAAAATTATTACTGTAGATACTGTAAATATTTTATTACAGAAAAAAATCCTCGCTGAATGGTGTTGAATCAGTTATCCTGAAAAATAAAATGACACAACTGAAAACTTGTTTTTCCAGTATACTGCTGCTTTGATTTTTTTCCTTTTTATGTGAGGTGAATACAAAGTTAACAATGTTTCTAATGAGTACAGACTAAGACAAATGTATCCTGATGATTTAACACTCTGCCAGTACAGCTAATATGGTTGCACAAATGAAACTAGACAAAAACATTTAACAGTGTTGAACCAAACAAAGTTCAGTATTAAACGTCAGCATTTTTAAGGCTGATGTTTTTTGGTCCCAGGTTATCCTTGGTTATCTCAGAGCTCCTCCACCTCTTCCAGTTTGTGGCTGAGGATCACGTCATGACCCTGAAACTTAAAATATCCAACAAACTTCTTCTTCTGCAGCATCAAAGGGAACCACATGCTATCGTCAGCCCACATTTCACTGAAGGGAATCTGGTCACATTCAAACCACTGAGGCCTCATTTCTAGAAAACCAAAGAGAAAACAATCAGTCAACCTCATCTCAATCACTGTCCAGTACATAATGGAAATTATTATTAAATCAACTCAGGCCTTACAACTTAAAAAGTAGTAAGTAATGAGTAGCCAACAGGCTTCGTTATTAATGCAGTGCAGATAAAAGCAATTTCAGACTCCTTTCCTGCTTTATCTTTTCTACAAAGAGAAAGAATGTGCTTTTAAACTAAGAATGAAAAAAACACTTCTAATTCAGTTAAAGGAAAAGTTGGTGTTTTTTGAAGTCTGCCCATACGTACATTGAAGAAACACTTTTTTTAGCCGCACACTGTCATTCTGCAAAGTTCAAAGTTGATCAGAAGCTAATGCAAGGCTTCAGCAGTCTGAGTTAGATAAAACCAAGTGGGTATCTTATAAAGACATGATGTTAAAGGTGATGATAAACTACATTTGCTGTGAAGCCAGGACTGGCATTGAGACAACATAAAAGGAAGGACACATGACCTCGCACAGACCGCTCTCCTCTTGCAGCTCCCTGAAAATGAAAACATCAAATGAATTTTCACACATACACACTTGCACACACTGTAAAAGCAAGCAGAGAGGGTGAAATGATTATATCAGTGTTACCCAGACAGAGTATCTATTTGTGCGAACCACCCAAACAGACACAAAATCATTTTTCTACCGAGTCAACTACATTCACTGATGAAGACAGTGAGATGTGGCTGGCAGCTCCAGAAAATCTAGTGGAGTGGATATTTGAGTTAAGACTATTTCTCCACATTTTTTTTCCTTATAAAAGTCTGTGTCAAAATAAAACTGCACATAGATTTTTTAAATATGGTGTATAGTGCTTTCAAGGCCAAATATTTGCCCACTCTCAATGCTCAGTGGTGTTTTCCAACCACCATTACTTCCCTCAGAGTTGACCATCAAAACATTCTGTATGTTCTCCAAGTGTGGGAAGTCCCACTCCGCCATATCTAATTTCAGAAACCAGTTTAGCTGAACAGCACAGGCAGCTGAGAAAGTGCAGTTCAACCAGTGGATTCTGTCCAAATGTTTTCAGTCACAGTTTGTGATTTAAAACATTCCCTTCAGTTGAAGTGAACAGCGAACGCAGCCATCACAACAAGGATTTTTACTGCCAGATCCCAGGTAGGAACTATTATTATCAGTGTGTTGTGACATGGTGACATATATAGGTATTACACACAGTACTTGCCTTTGACCAATGGCGAGTTGTGTTTTCACGCAGGCGCAGTTAGTCGTGTGGGACACATGACCTCGCACAGTAACAACAATGTGGTGTGTCTCGTTGCAGAAAAGATGTTTACACTCCACTTTACGTGTAATGAAGAAGCTGAAAAGTAAAACTCCAGCGGAGCAGCACTGGCTGACGCGGCAGCTCAAAGACCCGTATGTCAAAGCTTCGCAAGCCCAAAACTTTCGGTGCAGAAGCGCCTTCAAGCTGCTGGAGATAGATGACAAGTTCAGGGTCTTACGGCCTGGAGACAGTGTGGTGGACTGTGGAGCTGCACCTGGAGCCTGGAGCCAGGTGGCCGTCCAGAGGGTCAACTCAGCCGGGACAGGTGAGAGGAGAGACCGGTAGAGAGGTTATGATTCAACTCTTGTCCCGTTTTGTCCACCCCCTGTAATTCTAGGGATAAGGTACTGGATCTTGGCTATCTTCCTTAAGTCATTAGAGTCTTGGCTTGTTGGAGAAGTTGCTCTACGTTATCTTTTATTGGAGAATGTGCTTTTATTCAGTAGTCAGTCGTTGTAAATGTCACAATTCTTGCAGTGCTTAAAGAAAAGATTTTAAAATGTCCCTCTGACTGCAAAAGGATTATCTGTGGAGGAAATGAACAATACTGGATAATGGTTTTAACATTTCTTTTCAAGAAAATCAAGAGATCACTTTGTCCAATAATTATTAATGGACTAAGATAGAAGCCTGTGGTACTGTAGGACCTGATTATTATGGGCAACTGTTGTTATATTTTGACTCAAAACCTCAGTTTAAACATGGCTTTTTTGGGTATGACTTTTGTTTGTTTCCATTTGCCCAACCCTGCTGTGATCACACTTGATCACATACATGTACTGTGGTTCTATGTATGGATCCAGTTTGGGTTCTATGGACAGTTCAATAGTACCACCACAGTTTAAAAGGTTCAAGCATTTTTTTTTTGATGTGATATTATCTGTTAATTATACCAAATAAAACAGTTTTAACAGTTTATCCGAGTAATTATAAAGCGACACTGCAGTTGGCTGTTGGATTAGCCACTGTTACAACCCCTAGCTCGTACTGGGAAAAGGGAGGCAACATAAAACCATAGACTGTATAGAAAGATAAAACCAGTTGTTCCCTCACCAGAAGTGAGAGACGGCCACGCCCTCCCAGCTGGAGCCAATCATGCACCAGCGACCGCACATCCCAATTAGCATACAGAAAAATACAAGACAGGGTTACGCACAGGGGATGGGGTTGGCTGCAGCCGCAACAGCTGGATTGAAAATACCTCGTGATGGGGAATTTTACTATATTTTATGACATTTTATAGACAGTAAGACTAATCAACAAATCAATAAAATGAATCTATAGTTGCAGCCCTCAACTTTATACAAATGCAGGAAACAATCCAGAATCCACAACCATGTGCCACAGGCCATTTTTATAGTATGTTTTTTTTTTTACCCCATGTAATACAAATCCTGTAATCTTTATCTAACTGCTAACTGCATTTATACTGATTCAGATTTTATATCTGTGTGCCAGCCTCTGGTTTCTTTTTATTTCACTCTGGTATGAAACATGCAGACAAGTATCTTTTTAGCTGATGTAATCCATCTGTGTACCTCTCATGTCTGCATTTAGTTTTGCCTAAAAATGCAACATCACTAGTATGGTAAATATTATATTAATATTAGCAGGCAATAGATTCAGTATCACTAAAAAGGGGTTTTAATTTGGTAACAATTTCCTTTTTCCCAGGTTGAAATCTTTCCTTTTATCCTAGATCCAGAGCTACCACGTGGTACGGTTGTTGGCATCGATCTGCTGAACATACCTCATCTGGACGGCGCCCACTTCCTTTCCAGTCATGACGTCACTGACCCTGCCACACACGCCAAGCTTCTGGAGCTGCTCCCCAACGGCCAGGCTCATGTCATCCTGAGCGACATGGCACCGAACGCCAGCGGTTTCAGAGAGATGGACCACGAGAAGCTCATCATGATGTGTTTCTCTTTGATAGACTTGGCCGAGAAGGTTTTACAGCCGGGGGGCTCTCTGCTCTGCAAATACTGGGATGGGATCCTCGCTAAGAAATTCCAGGAGAAGCTCTCGAGTGTGTTCAGTGGTGTTCGGATTTTAAAGCCAAACGCCAGCAGAAAGGATTCGGCTGAGAAATATTTCCTCGCTAGAATGTACAGAAAGCCAGTGAAATGATGGTACTCATCCTTTATTTCTCTAATGGGTGTCCTAAAATGAAAAATCTGGTCAATTTATATGTTTTGTTGAGATTCACAGTGTGCCCACTGTGGTTTCGGATCAGTCTGAACATAAAGAAGAGGCTCACTTAATAATTTTGATCAAAAGGTGGCACTGTTGAGGCATCAGTGAGGCTCACAGCTGCAGGCACAGACACATCACATCCTGCTGGTGCTGATTTTTATCCTAGCAAACTTAACACAGTAACATCAGTGAATCAGTAATATGTAAACCTATGCAAGAATCATCAAGTGTGATATTCCTCAAGAGCCCAATGCTGTGTTTCCTCAGAAGTTATTGTTTGCCCCACAGTGTTTGTTCTACACACTCAGTTTGGTATTTGCTTTGTTACAGAAAGTCATTTACCAGTGCTGCTTATGCTAATAATTTGCACTGCCAGCCATGTAGAAATATGTAATCATTCTCTCATTGAGAGTTTATGAAGGGAAAACCTAATACATAAGAGTCACATACAGCATGACTAATGGGAAGTGGGATGATGCTGAAGCTTGGCACGCTGCAAGTGTTGCTAGGCTCTGCTCTCTGACAGTGGAGAGATGGCCATTTCCTGGAAAAATGTTTTCGAGCCAGAAGACAGATTCTCTTTTAGGGTTCTTGTTTAAATCACTGTGCTGAGCACTTTGGAAAGAAATATTTATTTTTGTTTGTTTCTGTGATTCTGTTCTGCTCTGCATTTGGAACCACTGGTAATGAAATAAAAGGCTCCTTCTTTCAGAGCCACATTATAAGAGACACAAGTCACAGAAATCTATACAGGGATTCACAGCATACACCTTGCTGATACAACACTGTCTATAGCATCATATACGTAAGTGTTCATCAGTGACTCTGCTCACCAGGGGTGTAGCATGAAAATCTGGGCCCTGTGCTTATGCATTCTGAGTGGGCCCCCCTGTTTCTCTTAATACATCAGCTCTAATGCATATACAAATAACTTTATCTCATTTCTTGGGCATTTTTATGCCTTAATTGCAGCCAACAGCAGACAGATGGGGAATGACTTGCAACAACAGATCCTGGCTGGACCAGGGACGTTGTGGTTAATGATCTGCAGCTCAACCTCTTGGCCACCGGCCCCCCCCCCCTCATGTGCAAATAACAGAATTACAAATCAACATGCATTCTTATTGGCTATTAGGGTAGTCAGCAATGACCTGTACCTATTAGTATCTATTTGAATAAAATATTACTCCGCTAAATCTGTGACACTTCATCATGAGGTTTGCCTGGAGAGGGATTTTTGTCGAACATTATTTACTTCATGGTTGTTTATGTTTTTCATAAAGAGAGACAAAGTCAAACTGGAAACTCCAGCTTCTGTTCCAGATGTAAGAAAACCTTATTCAAAATCCCACTGACATTTGTAACTTAAAAATCCAGCCTTTTAAAATGGACTTTCACAATTTTATGTGGCTTGTGACATGTCTAGGTAAAGATGGTAGTGTTTTGAAAACATATTGTCTATTCAATATTGTTTTGTACCTTTTCCAGCTGAATACATGTCCATTAAAACATGACTGGAAAATGATTTCTCATGAAAATAAACTCCTATAAATTACTGTTGTTATTAAAATCTGATTATTTCTAAATAGATTTTTTAAAAGTCTGATCATTCCACAAAATGACAATTAGAAGCCCAATCAAGTATGAATTTGCATTTATGGCAGCAAAGGAAGGGATGGCTGACATGAATAAATTAATAAGGCTGCTAGTTGGCCTTTCTGTCTCAGGAGTGATGAGTAATACAGTATGAACTGAAACATTCATGCATCTTGGTAAAATTAACTGCAGAGAAGGGGGGGGGGGGGGGGGGGGGGGGGGGGGGGGGGGGGGG
>BRZM01000007.1:5358348-5492186 GCA_033238685.1 Lates japonicus
GGGGGGGGGGGGGGGGGGGGGGGGGGGGGGGGGGGGGGGGGGGGCTGACTGACCTCTAAAGAAGATTGTTTGGAATGAATGGGAGCAGCCATGCCTGTTGATGAGACTGATAGTGAAAGATGTGAACAGATGACCAATTTTACTTCTCATTACTTGTTGATTATACAGCCCTTTGCCATTTAGATTTAAATTATTCCAAAATTACTGTGGGATTTATGTAAATTCCATTGGAGCCCTAGCACTCAGGCTCAGGATGAATGATGATTCATTCACAGGTTAATTCATTCTTCTCTGGCCAGCTGCAGGTTCAGATGTAAATATTAGTAAATTAAGAGAGAAAAACAGTTGAGAGAGCCGTAGATTTTAAATTCAGATCTGATGCTGAGTCCTGTAATCGCTTGTATAATCACCTGAATTCTGAAAAGCTAATTTTCCTCAGAAAAACCCTCTTTCAACTGCTTCAGTTCGTTTGTTGAATATGTTTTTGTGCAGTCTCATCCCTCATATCCCTTATACAACACTTTATATACTTATGATTAACTATATATATGTCACATATTTTAACATATGTCAGCATTAGATGTTAAAACTGCAAACATCAGTGAGTTCTGTCTCTGTTTTCTGAGGATGAAGCACCTTAATGAAGTATTACCTGGAAATTTCAGTGCATAAACACACAGTATTTGGGAGGAATGGATTTTCTTTATTATGAATTATTATGAATAAAATTATGTTCACTTGATTTAGTTCTTAATAGATACATCTGCCTCCTCCTGCGTGCTCTGATGTTATTTGCTCCGGTGTCAAAGGCCTGCAGAAGACATAAAATTAGAAAAGCCCTTGAATGGTTTGAAATCTGAATTGATTTGGTCCTCCACATGCTTTCACCAAAAAAAAAAACAAAAAAAAATTTGTACGGCTGCTGGACTTTGGGGTGATTTAGAAAATGTCATCACATTCAGATGCAAACCAGCAAAATGATGTTTACAAGACGCGACAAAACTCTAAAACTTGGCACCTTTTGGAGAAGAAGGGAACGTTTCCTTTTTAAATTTTCCCCCGTCTCCATAATGAAAACAAACAGTCTCTCTGATATTAACACAGTGGAAGTCTCAAATTGACAGGAAATTAAAGAAATGGTAATATCATTTCTAACCATCGTGCCATTCATTCCCTTGGCTGACCTGAGTTGCCAAAATGAATTGCTCGTCTGACAACATTCATCATTCCCCGAGCCTGTCCCTGAACGTTAGCAGACTGAGCCAAGCAGGCATTCACTGACACAAAGTAATGACTACTATTATAATGATAATTTCTCACCATCTTCACAGATAAATGAATCTGAAATCTCAGGACTGTATGACGACTTTTTTTTTATTGGTACCACTTTCAGTTTATGATGTTGATGCTTTGGCAAGCCATTTGGCATAATGATGCAGGAACATTTCCCTGTAAACAACTGAGATTCTCAGAAAATTGAGTTTTAAAATGAAGTATGCAATTCAAATATTTATGCCTGTTCAAACATGACATTACAGCTGCATCATTCCAGCATGATGTTTTTAAATTCTGCCAAAAACTTCCAGGTATACTGCCTCTGTGGCGCTATCATACAAAAGGACACATGTCAGTGAATAATCAAGCAATCTCGTCTTGATCTTTGCTTTTTCGAGGTTGTTGCAGTCCTGCTGAAAAATGTCAGGAACATTATTGCAAACAAGGGTGAAGGATGGTCGTGGGAGGAGGGTTAAGGAGATGAGGGCAAAACAAAACACAGGCTATGGAGAACAAACAAAGCACTTTGCATCCCCACATCTATTGACATTTACCGGGAGGAACGGACAGTGACTGCAGATGGAAACTGGAGAGCTCATAACTTCATGTTAACATTCTTATTGCTGATGCGGATTTCAGACTTTCACTTTCACAAGGTTTTAGCAAAGGCCGAAAACCACTGCCAAGCTTTGAGCAAATTTAGAAGAAAATGGATGTCCTGCCCTCTTGATGTCCTGCCTAATGTCAACAGCATTATTTTCTGCTGTCCTCTTTGCACTGGACCCAAACACACTTCCTCACACAGCGTTTTCTTCTCTCAGCCATAAACTAACTAGTCACTACTCTGTGTTGGAAACTGCAATACTTATTAAGAAAGGCCTGAGCTGATGAAACATTATGCCAATTTACAAGTGGCAGCTTTTTAAAAAAAACATGAGTATAGCTTTAAACCCACTGGAGCTCATGAATAAAAATGCTTCATTATCATCATCACAGAATCTGTGAAGACCAAAAAGACAAAGAGTCTATAACGGTTAGATCTTAATATCATGTGTTCCCTATGAATCAGCTAATAAGTAGGTGTGAATTTGAATTTTTTTTCTTTTAGACACTGTTCATGTCTAATCTGAGTAAACCCAGATGATCAATTTGCATCGTTTATGAATGGAGAGAAAGACAATGAAGGTTCTTGTTAGGGTCCACTACAGTATGAAAAAAGAGGTTTTCAGCTTCAGACCAGAACTGTACCCAGTTATTGGCATCATGCGGTGAAGCGCTGCCATTTTGGATTATGACACTTTTTAATAGTGTGAGGGTCTAAATATTTAATCATCTCATCACCATCTTAGAGCAAACTGGCCACTGGCGCAGGGACAGTGTTGGTGAAAGCACTGCAAGGATGTGAAATGAAGGGTCAAGCAGTTCAAACAAGACACAAAATGTTGGATTAGACTGTAAACACTGTTTTTCTTTTTTTTGTTTGTTTTTTTTGTCCCCCATCTATCACTTTGACTATTACTGTACACTCAAATAGAAAAGAATCCTGGGAAAAGTGCAGCCACGCAATGATGTTTGTACATAAAAGAAGAGACCAACAGTGGAAACTGATCCAAAGACTGATCTCTTACACAGTAAGAGTACATGTTCGTGGGAGGTTTTTGAGGGAATCAAATCTGAAATCCTACAGAGCTGCGGAGTGGTAAAAATAAAAACTCTGCTGCAATTATAAACAACATTAGCAACATGTCAGATGTTCTTTTATTCAGTAAAGTATCTGCTGGAGAAGTTTAGGCAAATTTTTCAGCTTGGACTGGATCCAAAACTAATGTTGTGACTTTTAAAAAATGATTTTTGCCTTTACTTTGATAGTGAATAGCAGTGAGGTGACAGGAAATGAGTAGACAAAGAGAAGGAATGTCATGCAACAAAGGTCCACAGTCAGATTTAAGATAGGGGCAGTGGTGATTATGGTCAGTGTCTTAAACCTCAAGGCTACTGTGACTCCCCAATGTTGTTGGTCCAGTGTGACATTGTTTGTGATATTAGGCCATAAAAATAAACTTGTCTTGACAGTGCTGCAGCAATCCCATCTTTATCGTACATGTCTGCTGTTACACCGTGTTTAATGGTTGTGGGCCATTTCATACTCCACCATATACAGAGAAACAAATAGTTTTTGTGTCTGTTCAAGATCAACAAAACAAAGAAAACGCAGCAAAGCCTCATGATGAATCATCACAGTTTCAGATGACACAGCAGCAGAACTACATGCATACAATAGTGCTCAGTTTATAAGCACTCCGTGCAAAGAGCAGGAATATGAAATCAAAGTTTTAATTGGATTTTTGTTTTCTTTTCCACTTAATTAACTTGTCATGGGACAGGTGGGGAGCTGCTATCTTGTGGGAATCACGGGGCCGATCTGCTTGCTGGTGGATGGAAAAATTAGAAAATACAACTGGGAATGAAGACTGGGCAGAAGACAGATGGTACAAAGGCTAATTGCATGACATCTTACTTGATGTAACTGTTTGTCGTATTGACAGAAGATTTTGCATTATCTGTATTCCAAGTCAGGCAAAATGTTGAAGCAACAGGTTTGGAAAAGAAAAAACTATGAAAAAACAAAACACTTTTTATTACCCCACAAAAGCATATTTTCTCTCAGCAAGCATATATTTTTTAACAATTAATGATGAAAAATGTCTCAGTTGTTAGGGCAAAATTGCACTTACATCTTAAGAAGGTTTGCTAGGCTGTAATTATATAAATTAAGTTTTAAAAAAAAAATCAAATCCAAGACTTTGAAGTAAAATTCACCCACTTAGCATCTCAGGTAATGACTGGAACCCTCCCTGGATTAACTTAGAAAGTAAGAGAGGAAGCAGGAGAGTCTTCTGGAGTGAGCCTGCTCATTAATCTTTCTAAAGATGCTGTAGGCAGGACTTGACATGGTTGTACAGTGGGCGCCCCTTGGGTTCATGTCAGCACTGTACGGAGAGCTGGTTGTACGACCAGCGGCACTGTGTTGGGTTTTGTTTTTCTCAAGCAGAATGGGAGACAGATAGGACGAGCTGTCTGCAGGCTCCCACGGTGCCCCACTTGGTTGTTATGGTTGACTCGTCTCATTCCTGGAAGGTGCAAAACTTCACCTATTGGGGGAGTTGTCATTCTACCAGCAGGAGAGGGAAGACAACACTTTTGGCAAGGCATCTAACATTCTCTGAGAGTGGCGAGCAGCGGGAGGTTGATGAATGTAGAGGAAAAACATGTCCTCATTGTTATGCAAGAGGATTGAATTATACTTGTTACTGGTTTAGAGCCTTGATCGATTCAAGCTGTGATTTTAAATATTCATATAATTTGCAAAGATCCTGGGTTAACTTGAAGGACTTTTCAGTTTCAAGATGGCATGGATTATTGGAAGATGTGTTGACACACAATAAGCCGTCAACACAAACACATCACACAAACACTGATAAAAACACCTCAATCCTGTATATCACTTAGGTTTTATTCATCAAACTTATTTAATGTTTATCTCTTTGCAGCATTGTGAAATTAAAATCAATCCAGTTTGTCTCCAGGGAAAAAACAGTCTCCTGGGATTTAAGGAAATGTTCTGCATGTGTACATTGGTTGCTCTGGGATCTTGTGGGTTTCTTTTTTCCCCTTATTCCCCCAGGACCCTGTAAAAAGGCTTTGAAGTGACCTATATAAGAATCTGTTTATGGCACAACAATCAGGATTTAAGTTAATTTACTAGTTTCTATAGCAGTGTTGTGCTAAATAACAAGAACAAGAGGCTTCAGATTAGTTTATTTCTATATTTTTACAGCTGTGAAATAAAGTAGATACACAATATTCAAACGCTCCGGTGAGAAAGGTATGAAAACGAGAAAAGAAGAGAGTCCACTGAAAGATGGATGTGTGTGGCAAGCAGGGCCGAGCTGGGTTGTTGGTCAGGAGGCGGAGAGAGGTGAGGGGCGGCCTGATGAGACAACGAGCAGCACCTGAGTCTCATTAACTCTCTATATCTGTCCCCGGCCTTCTGCGCAGTCACAACCTATTCCCACTGCCTCGCCATATGGTGGCTTCATCTTTTGCTGTACGGGCTTTTTATTTCACGAAAATAGTCTCTTGCCGCCGTCTTTTCCTTTTCATTTCTTTTTTTCAGGTGCGGCAGAAGCCAGCAGTTTTTGCAAACTTCTCTCCTTTGTGACAGGACTCCCCCCTCCTGTACCTTTGCAGGATGAATGGTCTCTTTGTCTCCCATGCTATCACTCTGATTTTGTTTCAGAATTGCCCAATCACCCATTTCCTTCAGCCTGCTGTTAAATGAGTGAACATCTCTTGTCATGGTCGTTTGGTTTTGTGAAATAAAAGAGGAAGGAACGAGCAAAACTCTGGCAAAAAGAAAAACATGTTGCTTGGAAAAACAAGTCTGGTATTTTGGGCTTGCTGCTGCTGTGCACCTCTTTTCCCATGGGCATCGTTGTAGTCTTACTGGGCTTAGCCAAGGTTGCTGAGATGGTATGCTGAGGGAGGAGAGACAAAGCCTGGCAGGAGGTGTTTAATGTCATGGCAGTTGAATACTAGAAACTGTGCAGGACTTCTTTTTTTTTTTAGTAAAGTTTTAGTAAAGTTCTATTTTTGTTCATGATGTAGCCAGTGTACTGAAGTGTTAATTTATAGACTTATGGACTAAAAAGCCTGCGTCACTTCTCCTCTCACCTGTGGCAATTAATGATCATGGCTGAAGACTAGAGTCAAACCTGCTGATTGCACTCACATCACACCAAGAATGTCACTACTTCATTTGCTTACAGGAAAACTCCTCATCACCAAAACTTCACATGGTTAAGTAGCAATGTGCTAGTTTGTATTGTGTTACAGTATTATTTGTGGTTTTAGGGGGAGTTATGCAATTCAACTATTTCTTAATGAACAACAACCAGATGCTCTGACCTCCCAGAATCTTATCATCACAGTGTGGGGTTGCTATAGGCAACCAGCAAAGATGCTGCACAGGAAGTACTGGATGAATGGATAAACTTGAACTAGCCCACAAATGGTCATTTTTACACTACTGTTTGTCTTTGATTTAAGCACACAAGATATAATGTGTTAATTAGTGAGCTTTGGAGGTGTTGATAGGCTTATTTTTAACTTCAGGCAAACTGTTTCCACCTGCTTCCAGTCTTTATGCTAAGCTAAGCTAATCACCCTCCAGCTCCAGCTCCATACTCAGTGTACATCAAATTTGCAAAGATAAAGTGAACAACAGTGTTTTTGAAACCAGCCATTGCTGCAAGTTCTTCTTTGAGGTACTTCAATAATATATAATTTAAATATCTCATCTAAACACATTATACACTAGGTTATTAGCTGTGTGCATTTAAGTATACAAATAGTACTGCATATGCATTACATGCCCATATTAGTGCTGTAGATTTCATCTTTGATCTTTTTATCTTGAATATGTTCTTAATTTTCACTTCAGTACCAAATGATGGTATTACAAAAGGCTGTTCACCCTTTACGTGACTTTCTTGGCTCACCCACATTTGAAAATATTTAACAACCTCTGTAAGGGCCCTTGTGTAACCACCTCACCACCATTTTTTTCCAAGCTGTGATGGAAAATTATGCTGGATAATTTCCTCGATAAACTCTTAAACTAAAACTAATGAAACCTAACAGTGAAAAATCACCATTGTCAAGGCAGCCAAAATGAAATGATGATAATAATTTTGCAGGTCACTCTGTCCTTGTCTTTTGTTGCCTTCAGTTTGCCTCCCAGATACTGTGACTCTCACATGCACAACAGTGTGACATCCTTTGTACAGTATATGCAAGAGCCTCATGAGTAATAAGATGTGAATATGTTTCAGGATTTTATATGAGTTCAGGGGCAATTATTTCACAGTTTGTTTCGTTTAATTTTGATGTAATTCTTACTGTGTTTTATTGCATAGTTTTCTGTGAAATGGTTTATTTTAATGTCTTGTTCTGATGCTTGTAGTCCCCTCTGGTTGTCCTGATTCTGTGATGTTTTATGTAATGTAACTGAGTTGCAATTTTGACCACGACTCTCTCATAAAATACACAGGTGACCTCAGATAGATGAAGGTCAGCACAGCAAACATTGAAATCTTTCACAGCTCTCGAAGTTGAACGCCACAGGTGGAGGTTTGTTGTTTGTTGCAGCAGTAGAAGCAGCCTGCTCACATCACTTCTTCATCCTAGTGAGATCACTCTTTAAAATCAATGTTTCGAACTTGCACTGTGACTACAAATGATTCTTGCCACTCTGAGCAGGAGTTGGCTGATACGAGTATCTCAGTTCCTGATGCAAATGATCTCGGTTGGACTCGACACACGATCAACAAACTCCCTCTCTGATAGAATTTCCTGTTCTTTAATTTAACCGGTCCATGCAGCAGGTGTAGGGGCTGAACTCTCAGTCGGTCCTTAGGGCTTAGAGTATGCCCTGCTTATTATGAGAGATCTAATTCATTATTCATATGAGTAGTCTGCTGTGACATTGTGGCCATCACATGTTATGCATCATAATATCTGCATTACATTCATAATTAATTCTTATTTCTTAGTTCAGCTACTCTGCCATGTATATGATACAATGAATATTAATACTTAAATCAACTTGTGCGACTTCATTCTGCCTGTCAGTTGGTTGGTCCTCCATTCTGGTTCTCGCTGACATATCTCAACAGCTATTGGTTGGCTTGGCATAAAATTTGGTGCTGATATCCATGGTTACTCAATAGATTGTCTCAAAATTTTGGGCATTCATGATTCCCAGACAATGAATGCTGCTGATTTATGTGATATCCTGATTTTTTTTCCCTCTAGCTCATAGACTGTGCTCTAGCTCCACCATGAGATGGAAGGTCTCAGTAACTTTTGGATATATTACCATGAAATCTGACACACACATTGATGTTCCAACCAGGATGAATTGTAAACACCCTGATGGGCCCCTGACTTTTCACGTAGGTCCATCATCAGCAGGTCAAAGTTTAATTTGTCCAATTCTTTGGACCAAAAACTAGCATAAATAATGACATTCTCGTCCAACAACGCAAAGCTCAACTTTTAATTCAGTGCTAACAGTGACAGCAAATGTTAGCATGCAAACATGCTAAACCAAAATGGTAAACATGTTGAGCATTATACCCGCTGAATATCAGTATGTTAGCACTGTCATTGTGAGCATGTTAGCATGCTGATATTAGCATTTAGCTAAAAAATACATACCTATTAGCACACCCTAAAAGAGCTGCTAGAAGGTTAGCATGGCTAGACTTGTTTGGGAACTAACAGTAGCCATATTTTTTAATCGATCATTGTATGTTTTTTTAAAATTCATTAATTAAATGAGGAATAGTTTTGAATAGTTCACTCAACAAATAAAAGGTATGAATAAATTAGTCAAACTAAAGTGACATTTAGCCACACAAAAACAGCAATAATTCTTGTCACTTTGTTATGATAAAATCCACAAAATCTTTTAATCAGTAGTTAAAAGCTGATGCAGTCCTTTGGCTGATTTTCCTTTTAAAATGTGCCTGTGTTAAATCGACTGTGTCAGGAAGTATTTGCTGCATTTTATTGGTGTTCATGGGGAACAATTGGCTGTTTTTCTCAACAGGAGATGAAATTTGAGTGTGTCTTAATGAAAACAAAAAATGACTAATGAAGCAAAAATTTTGACCTCTGCTGAGAAGGGCCCCATGTTTGTCTGGCTGGATAAATGATCAATGCAAGTCTATTGTCAGTTTGCTCCAACAGAGTTGACGGCGCACTGCTGGAGACCAGAATATTGATGTCTGGTAAGACTGCTGAAAAGTTTAATCCAATTCCACTGCTGGTGCATCAATCTGTAATGTCATATGTGGACTACACTTATATTTATATAAACTATTTTAAAAATATAACTTCAGAGTAAAAACCATGATAGTCATTGTTGGAAGACATTTTTTTCTTCTCAACCACAACCATGCTGTTCCTCTAAGCTCGTCATGCTGCTCTTTGGCTCTTTCCATCTATCACATTAACTGTAACTGACAATCACTGTCAATGCAGCAGCTTAACGGTCCTCGTGAGATTTGCGACTCTGTTGTTTCAGCTATATGAAAGAAAAGCGGTCCACATTCACACAAAGAAGAACTGGATCATTATGATGGGAGCTCAGTCTGAAAGTCATGGGAATAACACGTCTCAATTCTGGATGAGGGTGGATTTTCTTTTTAATGAAGAGAGCTTGTCAAAGTAATTGTTCTGCTTTATTTCTTCTCTGTTGCAGTGACATGTAGTTCATGAGACGAATACAAAGACCAAAAGCTTGAGATTTCAACAGTATGTGAAGTATGTGCTTAAAAACTTGGGGTTTGAATTACATAATTAAGTGATACTGATGCAATATAAGTAAATTATTAAGCCATTTTTAGTTGTATAATGTTGAAAATATGAAGTCTGACGGTAGAAAAACATGATGATTCTCATTATCATGTATGCCTGACGCTGCTGTTTTTACATTTTATCACAGACATAAGGAATCTAGCACATAATCTGGAATCAGCATGGCAATTCAATAAATCATTATGTCGCTGGTACTAAAAATACAACTCAGGATCATGTGACTGTTTAACAAACAGAGAGGGCATCGATTGGGGCTGGGACCGAAACAAGCCCATGAGAGTAGATCCGAATGAAGTGAGTTAATCAAAGGAGCAAGTTGCGGACAGATCGTCCATATTATTGATGTTTCATAAATAAGAGGCATATATTTTACATTTTGACAGACTTCCTAGTTACTGAGCCATTTCAGATCAGAACATTATTACAGCTGGGCAAAATATAATGCTGCCGGTGCTTACCGACAGTTTAATGCTGATGCTTCTCATTTATGGCTTCATTCTCTATGTTTAGATGACAAAAAAGGTGGTATTTGGTTAAAATTCAGTAACTACTGGCACGAGTAGGTTATGAGACAATGAAACCCTGGGTGCAGAAATGTAAAAGGCCCACGACCCCCTTCTGCATTGGTGTAAGACTTGCAGTTGCATTCTGTATAGTCGTTTTGTATCTCTTTGTGGTTGTTTGCATCTTTTTGTGACCATTTTTGCCTCTTTATAGTCTGGGCCTGTGCCTGGTAGGCCCGTTTAGTGATCCATCCATTCCCATGGTGGATCACTGAACTGGTGGTCAGTCATTTCATTTTATAAATTACTGTTAAATATCACATGGACAGATACTTTTTTAAAAAGCAAGAATGTTTAAACCACTAAAAAACATCATACTGTAGGGAAAGAATCCTATAAATTCCCTATGGTAAAGAAACAGCAGTTGCAATTTTCAGTTTCGCAATTTTGTGTATTTCAGCCCTGTGTTCTTTAACAATAGGGTTGTGGTCGGTGGTGCACCTTCAACTCGATTGTTTGTTTAAGGAATAGTTTCAGCTCTTTTCTTTTCATCTGATGTGACCAATTGAGGCAGGAATGAGGAAGCCAGAATCCCCTGGGACCCAGAGCCTCAATTTATGTTACATTGTTGAGAACTCTGCTAAAGCCCCATTCAATCCCTCATTCAGGACATGAAGAAACTGTTTCCAAACAGCGGCTGTGCTTTCCTGGAGAGCAGCAAGTACTAGCTTGCCGCGTGCTGATGAAACACTGCAGCCTGGGCCACTGATAGCAAACACAACAGCACGATTTGCCTGATTAATTTGACGCATTATTACTCAAGAGTGAGAGTTTATATAGCTTGCAGTCATGGTGATAATACAATTGCTCCACCACCGTGTGTAGAAATGGGACTTTTCAGTCAATATTTGCCACATTTGCTTCACATTTACTTCAGGAAAACACAGTCAATAGCAGCAGAAATATACTAATGAGAAACAAAACAAAAGTAAAAAAAAAAAGTAAAACACAATGTTGAGTGAAAAGTGAAAATACATTGTTCATCTGCGAGAAATGACAGCTGGCACGTTAACCTTTTCTCTGCACTTTTTTTGTTGTACACTTAAACACATAGACTGTATCACACTGAACCAGGCACACACACACACACACACACACCTGAGCCTCCTCGCAGGGCAGTTGCCAGCATGAGTCATGGCTCAGCAGAACGAAACAACAAACATCGCCGGGCAGTTTTTACATTGCTGATTTGAAAAGCCATTACAGCAATGTGTTGCACAACACAGTTGTGTTTCATACAGAGGCCACTGCTGCAGCTGTAAGATGTTCAAATGTTCAATAATAAATTGGTTCAGCAATAATCTAATAAATGATTAGGAAAATATCATGGTGCTGTTAACTGAAAGTTTTAGGTTAGGGTAAAAAACAAAACAAAAACAAAGGTTAATTGCTGACTATCATGATGGGTAAATATTAAAAAAGAACTGCTACTCAGAAAAGAAAACACACACTTATTCTAGTGAGATTTTGTTACCATGGCGGCAACTCTTATGTCATGATGATCGGGAGGTAAGCAATAGAAACATAGTGTTCAACCAGGAAAAGTGCTGTTGCATGTATTTGATTAGCTGATGCAGAATTTTACCGGATCATGTCATGTTGCGTTGCAGCAAAAGTTGGGCCTGGCTCAGATTTATTGCCGGAGGCATCTGCATTGGCAACATGGTTACCTGGACAAAAGTTCATGACAATCCATCCAATAGCTGGACCAAAGTGGTGACTGACCGATATGCTGCTAGCTAAAAATGAAACCATTGTATCAACATCATGACTGTGCAGCGATCAAATATCAAAACACAACATAAATTGTTGGTGTGAGACAGTGCACAAACCATGGTCTCCTGGTATTACCATCAAACACAATGTCTGCCCATTCAGTGACTTTGACCTCCACACATATGTTGTTTATGGAAGGAGCTTATTACCACCCACAGTTATGTCTTATTGTAAAGGGGCCTCTGGCAGTCATCTGAGACAGCATCGGTCTTTTCAGCAAATGCCCAAAATGACATGTTTACATTCAGGTGACAAGGCCCTTTGGTGGCTAAAGAAATTATGTAGTTAGATGGTGACAAAGTCCTCAGAGGGAGGAAGTCAAGATGAACAGATGTGTTAACAAAACACTGGACATTGAACTTAAACATTTCCCACTTCAAACAGATACTGTGCTTCTGTCATCCACGACCATTCCATAACTTAAATCACTTGTAACCATCACACTAAACGTCCTTTAACCTTAACAAAGTACTTTGATTTTGAACTCAGGCTGCGACCAACCAAGTTATTTTTGTGCGTATTTCATGAAACACTCCGTAGGCTGGTAACAGAGAGTAGAGACAAACAGTTGGAGGACTACTTTTCACACTGGCAGACTCACCCAAAAAGAAAATACAATCATTTCTGGGGAGACTTTGCTGTATTGTTTCATATTCCCTTTACCTCAATGACAGGCTTGAGACTAACAACCTAAGTTCTCATCATGGAAAACTGTCTACTGAGTGTCCTCACAGCCTTAGTGTCACATTCCGATATGAATGTCAGGTCGACCACAGGGACGAACTAGAAAATAGGCGCATCAGCTCAGCGGGAGAACAGGTATGTATTATTGGTTATCTACTGGAAACAACAAAGTGAAATAAAAACAAGTGGCACAAGTACTGCTTCTGGCCCTGCAGGACTCCAGTGTGTTTTCAACTCAGAAATGGCAGAGTAGATTCATTGATTATTCTTGGTCAAAGTCTCTGTTTTCATGAAGCGGAGGGGGATCTGTCTCCAAGCCAGTGGCACATCAGCATTCAGATATCACCTGATGTTCATCCAAATATGTGAGTCATGTAGCTGAAAGTTGTTTCTCATCGCAGTGAATACAACAGCCCACCCATGCAGTTACCTTGACACACAAACAGAAACGCACGCACACACAGTACTGCTGTCCGTCTTGTTTTGTGCTCTGCTGTTTATTGTTTACATTGTCGCGCAGAAAGCAATTGCAGGCTATGAAAAAAATGGAATGAAATGCCACTATTAATCAATGTAATTGTGGACACTGATAGAAGTAGAAGAAAAAGGTATAACTGATGATCTGGTGCCAAATGTGGGTCTGCCGATGCTGAGCCTGAGTCAGTGCACATCCAAGGCACCGTGTGATTCTGTGTTTATGATTTCTAATGAGTATTTGTTTTTAAACACCCTGTCGGGGATGATTTATGTGGATACTTTGATAGATGTTTTGTTGAGATTCAGTGTCAGAAAATCAGGTGGAATTATCCATGACAAAATTGAAATTGGCTTCTTCTCCATCATCACAGTGGATGTACAATCACAGTGCCCATGGATGAGCAACCTATCATCGGGAGGCCGGTCTTAAACTGGGGGAGACAAAAACAAATCTACTCTGGTTGAGCAATTTTGTGTATCACCTTAATTGCATTTCTAAACCGGAGCTGAAGTCTGCACTCAAGACAGTTCTGGTGATATAAATGACAAAATAATTTTGTATTAAAGCATGAACTAATAGGAGCATAGCAGTATTCACTGATATCTTTATATATTTTCCTAATAATTTTATGTATGATCATTATGAACTATGACCTAGTAAATGTTTTTGACAGATCCCCTGGGCATATGAATGTGACACAGAGGTTATATTACACAAAGCTGACACAATAACGCAACATTCTTCATGTCAGTGTACGTTCACTTGTATCAGGTGTCACATGTAACATTTAATTTTCACATCTCTCAATCAATCTCAGCCTCCTGCGCGGCATCAATTCAGCCTGCTTCAACCTTTTAAGGCTGTCCTTTGAACAATGTTCCATCTGAAGAGGGTGTGAAACTAGTTGACTGACAGTCACTCTTCAAAGTACAGACTGTCCTTTTCCTGTGGCACGGCCACAGGCATCAAACAGCCAACTCAGGTCAGTAGTCAGGCACTCGTCCCATGTATCTTTGGCAGCAACTATAAATGAGTGGAGCTTTGTGTGTTGAATGGCATGTTTAGAACTTTTACAGGTAGGTTGCATCAGCAGGTGACCTTTACCTTGGAGATTGTCTATGTTGTTTTCCCCTTTTGTTTCAAATAGTCTGATCAGCCAGTATATTCACCATCAGCCACACTGAAACCAGTCATGGCTGATGGCATACATACTATGACTGTTGTTTGAAAAATGAAACAAAAATGCCAGTGCACATTCACTTGTATCACTTGTCACATGTAACATTTTATTTTCACGTCTCTCACTCAGTCTCACCCTCCTGTGCTGCACCAATTCAGCATGCTTCAACCTTTTAAGGCTCTCCTTTGAACAGTGCTCCACCTGAAGCAGGTGTAAAACTAGTCGACTTACTTTACCTGATGAGACGATTGGAAACAAGAGGGGAAAACAACATAGACAATAATTAAAGCTCAATAGAAATAAACACCACCATGACCCTACCACCCCCGTCCTGATGCAGCTCATGGTCTGGTCCATTTCTTGGGCCTCTATATTTAAGTGGGCTCCACCCTCAACCACCTCTTTTGGCCATACCAGGAAATGGACTAGTGCAGCTGATACGGTAACTTAAATACAAAGAAAAGTGAATTAATAGAGTTAACTGACATTAATAAACTTTCTCATTTAGAAGACAGTCCAGTGTCAAAATCTTGGCAATAAACAGAATTCTAAACCAAAGAAACTGCTGGCTGTCCATTTTTGTAAAACTGAGGTGACTATGAAGGAAACTAAAAGACTATGATGATGATATGGGAAGTAACCATAAACCCTGCCTTTTAAGATTGGTATGTTGAGTGTGGTGAGAGCTAGATGAATATTACCCATATTTCTATTTTAATTGCACTGTGGATAAATCCATCACAATCTGAGAAAGCAAATGTTTTGGATCTACGAGCAGGACTACACCTCAGTGTTTTACATCCATTGTGATGTTGCCAGGTAATTAAACCAGTATGCTAAATGTTGTGCTTTAGAGCATGATTACATTTACATACATCATACCAGTCGCGTAATTACATGATCTGAGGTCGTATTTCAGCTTGATACTGTGTCTCCACAGTTTCTAAATTTGGTGGATGTGTGGTTAGAAGTCAATACTGAAACACGTCATCGCGTTGCCATCACACCTTGCAACTTCATTATCAGCCATTTTCCAACATCCACTATTGGGCCTGTGAAATAGCAGCCTGTTCCGGTAAAGTTTATGAAACCTGTAACTCATCTGCAGCGCGTGATCTCATCATGTTGGGATTAACAAATAGTAAATGTCTCCTTCTTTATGTGATTTCTGCTGAAGTTTCACAGTGGAGGCGTGATCCTCATATTACAGAGATAGATTTGAATAACTGCCATGTACAGTCATTACAGTGAAGGTAATGGCCATGTTATGTCTGATTATAAAAACTGGAGGAGTCTGATTTTTGAGCTCTTGCTATTTCAAGGGATGACTTTAGCTCCTTTGGTTGTGGCAAATTATGACTTTATGTTTACACCAAATCCAATAATGTTAGAAATGTATTCATTTTTTTGCAATAGGATTCACAAAATGGCAACTTTAACTCTAAGTATCTGTCTTTAGTATTTAGTTACTGGCTAATTTTGTGATATAATTGAAGACATGAAATAAAACTGTAGTGTGTCAGCGGAGTCATCGTAGCTCTTGGGGATGATTAGATTTTTTGTCACACGTTCATGGGAGGACAGCACCACTTTGAATCAAAATGTATTTTTTCATTATATATCTTCCCTGAAGCTTCACAAGTAAAGGCATGCTGAACCGATGGCTTATGACATTTAGTTTACATTCAACATAAATCTGGCCAAAAACCTGCTGAAAATGGAAAGTGGAGCAAAGTGAAAACTCATCTGAAAGAAAAGGGGGGAAGGAGGTGTCTTTGGGTGAGATTAAAATGGAAAGAGTAAGTTAAATGTTAAATAATTAACAAGTTTAGGTGAGCTGGAATAAAAGCACAATCTGAGTTTATATGTTTTTTGCTGTATTAGAATGTCATGACTGTGATCATTAAGGTAAAACCTCACCAGGATAGTTGGGTAATATTTCCCTGTTGCAACTAATGTTCATTATTTTTTAATATTCTTCAAAAATTGCTTATACCAAGTCTTACAGCAAACTGGAGTCAGAATGTAAATGGATTAAATTAATTACAAGACACTGTTAGCCTGTTCGTTCTCTCTGTTTTATACACTCATGTTCGAGCCTGCTATAACATTCACCAACAAAAATACAGAGTTCAACATTACTGTCTTTTCATTTGGCTTTCTTTTTTAGCTTCTGTGATTTGTTCTCTTTGCAAATAAAAAAAACTGGGATTTGGTTTCTAATTCTTAGTTTTAATCACAGATTTGGTATGAGAGTAGTGGGTGGCATTACATTAAGCATGCATAGTGGATTCATGCAGACAGCTGGAGAGCTCACACAGGCATCACTCCAGTGGGTCCCAAAGCAGCTAGAAGTACATTTACTCGGTGCTGATTTGGTGCCTTCATACTCGAGTATTTCCATTTTAAGCAACTAGCTACTTTTATTCTACATTCAGAGAAACGTTGTATTTTTTTTTTTATAATCTGCGATCTATCGGCAGCTTTAGTTTTGGCTTTGGACAAGCCTATATTAAGTATTAACTAAAATGATATATTGTTGACTACAAATTAACTACCTTGACCAACAACATAGCTAATTTATATATAAAAAATATCATAATATAGTAGCCTATATGATACATGAACTATCATTTTAACCTAGCGGGATATTAAGCTCTCAGGGCCATGCCTTCATTCCTAGTCTGCTGCTGCACATATCAAAGCTAACCTGCAAAACATTTTGGAGAAATAATCGTCTTGCTCTTCGCTGCTTGGATTAGCTGTGTGTGTGTGTGTGTCATTTCACCCCAAAACTGGAAAGTTTGGCTTTCTCTCGGTTTCCTGCCTCTTTCCGGGAGAGCAGCCTTCCCACTTCAACACAGTAATGCCAGATGTTGCTGTTTCTGCTAACGTCGTATTATCCTAGATGCCTCACAAAACTAGCTGACAAACAGATGCTATTTTCCATTTTGCCATTTTTTCCCGGAACTCTGTGTGTCCATTTTGGGCTTAGAGGTGGAAGCGAAAAGTGCGTTTTAACCTGAGAGGAATTTCACTGTAGGCAACCACTGTTAGCCAACTGTTTCAACTGCTACTGTTATTTTATTTACGTGTTGCATGTTGCACGTGTTTTTGGTCTGTATGTCATTTGCTGGCTGCTAATTTCTGCTGTTTTGGTGCTCATTGTTTGATAATTTGTTATTGGTTGTTGACATGTTTTGACATTTGCTGCTCATGATGCAGTACAGAAGTCTGTAATTCATGTACATGCATGTACAGTAGTTTTTCATGTTCAGGAAGTGTTGTATATAGTATGTGAAGTGCCTCATAGATGAAGTTATGAACAGTGAGTGTGTCTGTATTCAGTTAAATCCTCTCATACTGTATGACACATCCTCACATTATTAGTAAACTTCAATTTGCACATAATGTTTCCATTCCAGTATTGAAGCAAAGAGCTGTGTCCAAAGACAGTTTATGCATAATTCTGTTTTTCAACTGTTGAATGGAAGCGTTTCTGCTCTTATCATCAGCCCGCTGATGGTCAGTGAGCTGACACAGGTGCTCATTTGGTGCTTTGAAAGACAACAGTGTGTCTTGAGTGCGACCAAAACAACACTAACCCTCCTCCACATTATATCACCAGTGGAGAATAACCTGTGGAAAGTCTCAGAGATTGGATGATGTGGGATATTACACAGAAGTAATAAACATTAATTCTCCTTTCATCTGATTTGGGGAACATTTTGGGACAAATAATCATGAATAAAACTGGAAAACAGTGTAACTTAACAAAACCCTTTGACACATAATTGTGGATGGTTTCTCTTTTGTAGTTTACTGCTGGAAACTGTTTTGAATTATCTGTCTTATGAACCATAGATTTATTACAAGAAAGATTTATTACGAGGAAATACTGTGTATCTGAAAAAGTAAAGCAAAACAATTTTTATGTGATCTCAGGACATTTTCCTCAAGCTCTGGGCATCTCTTACATTTTCTTTTTAAAACTAGACTGAAGGACTTATTCTAATGGATCCAGGCATATATACAGTATTCAATTGCAGCTGCAGAAACAGGACAGCCTGGAAGGATTTGTTTCCGCAAAATTGCCACCCAATTAATGAGCTAACGCTAAAACAGTATGCCCTGCAGCAGTTCCTCTGCTTTGTCCTCAGATTCGAGCCATATTAAGTTGTGCCTAAATTCAAATGACACATGTCCTTTGGAAGATAAAACATTCCTTTATTAGTTTATGCTTGCTGGCCCAGTAATTCCTGCTTGTTCTGGTGTGAAACAATCCCCAGTGTACTCAGGCGTGTCGGGCCAGCAACCATGTATAATATTTTGAAGTAAAAAAATATTTTAATAACATATTTGTAGTTGAGCAAAAAGCTTAGCACAGAACCTGCTCTTCCATATTCATTTAAGTTCCACAGTTGGGACCTAAAAATGAGAAAAGTACGGAGTTGTGACAAAGCCCTCTACCAGCCTTAGTAGTGGGGAACAAAGTAGGAAATAAGGTGACTAAACTTTTGACCAAACCTTGCAAAAACCAAACCAAAGTGCAGATTAAAAAAAAGAAAAAGTGAATTTAGTTTTTATTTATTTTTTTTATTTAGAACTACCTAGTAAAAATCAAATATGTTTCAAAGATGATTTTGCTTCCAGTGGCACGAATATGTAGCTACTTGTGTGTGGTTTTCTGCCAAATGTAGTCATGTCTGGGAAAATTTTAATTATTTGGCCTATAATTATATTTTTATGAATCTTGATTACCTGTGCATTAACTAATTTCCACTTAGGTTATCACCATTTTTTCATTGTCTTGCCGATTGATGCATAAATACCCATGGAGCTGAAAATGTCATTTTAAGCGATCTGACACCCAGACTCCTTTACAATACTTGACTGTAAGCTTTGTGAGATTTCACTGTGACTGACTGATTGAAAATGATGTGCTTGCTCTCTTGTCTGATCAAGCAGGAGAGGAATGGAAGCAACAGTTAAGTATGATAAAATCTCATTATATAACCCAGCCTATCAAGATGATAGTTGTGTTAAAAGCATTTTTAACAAATCAGTCAGTTTGATCTGACTCTAGCCAGGCTTGTTAAGATTAACTCAGGGCAACTAATATTACTGTTACAGATCAGTCTGTTAAATATTTATTTTGATTAGTGGTTGATTTCTGAGCTGAAATCTTAAAATCGTGTGGTTTATCAGCAGGATATTTGGACCAACAGTCTAAAGATAAAAAGATAAAAAGATATTTGAGTTCTAATGATATAAAACAGTGAAACCTTCGTCTCATATTCGAAGAACTGTGAGGAAATATGTAGTATACTTTTCAAAAAATATATATAGAAATATTTGTAGATTAAGGTTTGAGTGGATACTGAAATCATAGTATGCTTTTAGTATTCCTTTTTTCAGATAATTTCTGTATGTCTTGGCTCCATTCATATTTAATCTCTTGTGTCTGGAGGCTGGATGAGTGGTGCTGTTGCTTTATATGAGAGCACTTGTGGTTATGATATCTGGATGTCCCATCTACTCACATCTCATCCGTCAAGTGTCATTGTGGTGCGTGCTTTTGGTAAAGTGACATTGAGCTATTGGTCAGTTGAGACAGATCAGGCAGTACTTCTCTGAAGAAGTGCATATGGTGATACCTCTTGGAGGGAAAAGTAGTCGAGGGGTTGTACAAAGGAAGGGTTTCTTCCTGTTTTTTAATGAGAGCACAGTTTCAAATAGTCAGAAATAAGGACACGGGTGTTTGCATTATGTATAGATCTTTGTCTTGATGTAGTGTTCAGCTGTAGCATGCTGCTGTTATTGAGAGGAGGACAATATCACAGCATGCTGCACTCTATGATAAAGAAGCCCTCAATCTGTAGGACAGACACTTTTATGTGCCTCAAGTAGGTCTGTGAAGCATGAAAGACAGGTACAGATCTCTGTCAGCGCACAAAGTAGCAGATGGAATTAGACAATGTTGTTTTCTTATGTAGGAAATTGTGTTGAAAATGTATGGGTTTAATGGTGTACTGTATATAGTGTTGCCATTCTTTTATAAAGTAGTAAAGAGCTTTTATAATCCTGGGTCTTTTAATAAAATGTCATGATTACATAGCAAAACATCATTGTTCCTCTGGTCATGACAAGCATGAGTGGATGAAAAGGGCCACCTGTTGTGTGACATTTAACAGTTAATTACCATTTTTCAGCCTTGTTTTTTGAGGAAGAAATGTTTCACTTCCTTTTTAATTTACCACCTTAATTAAGTAAAAGCGCACCTCCTTCTCTGCATGGAGGAAACATCTTTCAGAGCTTTCTAGGCTGGGGTAGTCTACAGTAATCTCATGTGGTTGCTGCATGTATTTCTGTAATTCTTGATGGGATTAAATGCGCCATTAAACTTCAGATGGAGCATGGCGGATTCTGCAACATCAAAGCTAAGCGTCTGGTAAGCGGGCTTAACACATCTGAATTTGAGTTTGTTCCATCCCTCTGAGATGTTCGCGTCTCTGTGCAGTGACTAAAACAGTACACCACCTTTCCTCAAAGATTTTAACAGTGAGGGGGACAAAACATTAATTGTAGCGTGAAATAGTTTCAAGGATCTATTCAATTGTTACTAATTACCTTCCTCGATTTATATGACACGCCAAAAATGCAATTCAAAACACAAAGTGATCAGATGAAAGGACTTGCCCTGATATAGAGCCCTGGGATGTAGATGACTTGGGCTAATTGCTGCATTAAACACACAGTGTGGCTGAAAAGGGAGGAAACAATTGGAAGAAGGCATGAGCTGCAGGTGCAATAAGAAGGATGAAGTGTGACGTCTATTTCATGGTAAGAAAAATGCACTACTGAGAAGTAACTGGCTCATTTTCATTGGATCGACTCTGTTTCATATCGGTGTCTATCTGCAACTACAGCTACTACTACTGCAGTTACTTTTCTTAAACCTTCATGCTATTCCCCTCAAATGATGAAATAAGAACCTAAATATGTCGTACTTGTTACTGAAATTATACATGTTTGTCAAGTTATAGTGCGAGGCTGACAGTGTTAGCAAATCTCTGTCTTGTATTTGTCAGAGTATAATGTGAGCATCAGAAAATCCTCTCAGCTGGTCCAATTACCAGCAGGAAATGTTTTGTGTGAGTGAAACGTGCGCAGATGTTTCAGAAATACATCTTCAATAAGCAGCCATTTTCTATTCATACAAAAATTCTTACGTGTACGTCGACTGGCTAATATTAACCCATTTGCTGTGGCTGGGAATGTGAAACACAGACAGAGTGGAGCCTTCCTGTCTTTCTTTTTTTCCCTCTCCGAACATCGTCGCAGTGTTTCATTTGTAGCTTTTTACAGCTCACTGCAGCAGTCAAATTACAACAGGTATCAGTGAGCTGTTTAACCACTGAGGTAAATGATTGAGTCGCACTGAGTGGACCATGTAGGTTCAATTACCTAAATCTGTTCTTTTTCTAAATGGAAAGTATTGATTGAATTGATGTTAATACAGGGATGTGAGGATGTCCTCCAGAAAGTTGCGTTAGGGAGAATCAGTCTTGAGCCGTGCATATACCTCAGTTTTATTTTCCCTTCTTTCTAACTTACTAAACACAAAGCGAAAGAAATGAGCTGTTCAGATGGACATGGCAACAGCACTGAAGGAGAAAGAGACATCCTGACTAC
The DNA here is from genome assembly GCA_033238685.1 of Lates japonicus. Lineage (NCBI taxonomy): Eukaryota > Metazoa > Chordata > Actinopteri > Centropomidae > Lates > Lates japonicus. The sequence goes on from BRZM01000007.1 coordinate 5,380,445, forward strand.
ATTTCGAAAACAGCTTGTAGTTACATTTGACTTCAAATTTGAATATCTCTCATTTTTTGTTCCTATTGCGTTTCAGATAGAAGAAGGCACAGGGTTGTTTTAAGTGAAAACAAAATGCCTTTTTAGATGGTATACAAACTGCATAATCTCCTCGTTTTTGTTAGATTTTTAGACATAAAAGGGGCTTGATTTGTTAGACTAAAGAATGTATAAATCTCTCTTGTAGTGCATGCTGGCCTTATAGACTATTAGAGTTTAATAGACAGTAATTCAATGAGAAAAAAGAAGACAAAATAATATTAAGAAAAAAAACACCTCCTCTCCACTTCAGACAGTCATCAGATTATTAAAGAGCTTAAAAATGTGTAAGGATAAACTCTGAAATAGAGAAGCTTTCAAAGTCATATTATTTCCTTTAATCTCAATGAAACTGCTACTTTGTTCGCCTCTTCGGTACTTACAGAATTGGAAACTCGGCTCATTGAAGACACTGCTTGACTGCTTTAAGCTTGATGACTGAGTGACTCTCCAGCTTGATAAATCAAAACTGAAATTTACAAGGTTGAAATCACAGCAGTCAGAATTGTAAGATTGAGCAGAGGAGAAAACACTGCAGGTGAAACAGAGGCAGACACAGTTCCAATAAGTCTCAGTGGTAAATATTTAAGTTTAACATTAAAGGCTGAAATATTTAAACGCTTTAAGCGACAATTTGCAAAGCAACATCTTTGAGCACCCATTGGAATATCCCTACCAGTAGAGAGAGAGTTGGTGATAGAGATATTTTTTCTTCTTAAATGTTGGGTTGATTATACATTGCCTAACTCTTTGGCAAACAGTTGCCTGTTAACACATCTTGTAGTTAAAAGTTACAGTGGCATTTAACTGCATATATATGTCCCTCAGGAGTTGGTAGGACAAAAACAGTGAAAGAAGTGAATAGTGAACTTACATTTGCCATTTGGCCTGAGCATGACTAAACGTAAATGTTGCTCCACCAACTGCTAGTTGTGTAAATGAGCAAGCGTTTGATAAGATGGATTCCTTATCAGCAAAAGGCGGCGATATATCAATCATACATTGAAACCACATTAACATCACCATGATTACATAAAAGCACTTAAAATAAAAGCACATTTTTTATAGGTCTCCCATAGTACATGATGAAAATGATTCCTCTCCATTACATAGAAACAGTTCCCTGTAGTCAGCCCACAGAGCTGCATAACCTGCAGCACATTTATTCCATTGCTACTCCGTGATTGTGTAGGTAGGTTCATTGTTTGAAATAAGCGTCAGCTGCAATGGATCTACTATAATATCTACTGTATCTAAACCTTGTTGATACTACAATTCACCTCTATGTAAAACATGCATGATATAGGTGTAAACTGCAGGAATAACCAAGAGACTGTGTTCATGGACGTAGCTGGACGGTACGTTTCAGATGACCAAATGGTATCCTTAGCAATAGGCATTTTCAGAATCTGAAACCTTTTACACAGAATCACAAGTGTATCATTAACTGGCAGGTCCACTCAACATGTTATCACACTGGTGAGTGCTCTGAATAGATTATTCATAGTGCCTGATAGCTGTATTGGGATATCTGTGTAGGAGTGGGGATAGAAGCAGGATGCACTGTATTACCTCGGCGACTACCAACAGCTGATGTCTTCATCACATTTACAACGGCTCTTTGTCACAACAATCGTGCATTTAATGAGCAGTAACTTCAGATTTTACAACAGCACTAGTTTAACAGAAGAGATGAATAATGGAAGCTTCTCCATCGTTCTGGGGTGAAGCACATTAACTTTGAAGTGGTCTGAATCATTCCTTTTTATGCTGAAAATCCTCATCTCCTGCCCAGCAAATCCCATACAAACATGCAACAAATGTAATTCAAATGTAAGCTTTATGCATGTCCTTTGTATGTGTTTTTTCTTGGAATTAGGCCTGCAGCTATTGATCATTTTATCTTTCCTTAGTTTTACTCAATAAGCAACTCAAATGATTAGTAGAGGCATCAAAAGAGTTACATCAACCCTACCTGAAAAGGCTCTTGATTATATAGTTATTGGATTTTTGAGGCTGTTTACTAATAATGATATTTGAGTAGCATAAATTGGATTACTGATACTGTCTATGATATACTGTTATCTAAAATTATGACTATGGTATTTACTTGGTGAGGCTGCATTCAGCCGAGCTGTTATAATATACCTTGGTCACCACCCTGATTTAGCATGTTGTTATACTAACATTGGCTAAATTAACACTAAACACAAAATACAGCTAGAATGATAGGGAATATCAGTAGCTTTATGATATTTGATGACAAATGAAATTGAAGTGGGACTGGGGGCAGCATTGTACCAACTGTTTGCTTCAGTGTAAACAGGAAAAATCAGCACTTGATGAGGTATTCTTATGTAATATAGCAGGATCTGTATCCTTTGGAGCCATCACCATCTGTACAAAATGTCATGACAATCTGTCCGATAGTTGTTGACACATTTAGTCTGAACAAAGTGAACAAGCATGGCCAATAAACTACAGTGTTCTGTCTATGTTCTGCTGGATAAACTGTGTCTAAATTATCTCAAATATCTCCTCGATATCTCTTTGGTCATTGGCTGATTATATAGAGCCATGTGATAACACAAAGTATATTGCCCAGATGCATCGGTCCAGGCCAGTTGATTGAGTCTAGCTGTACTCTTATCGGATTATGACCCAAAAGTTCATACCTTTCTCTTGTTACATGTAAATGTGTATGACCTCCACAACTCTATGTACTCTTGTTTTACTAGAACACATAGCATCTGAGTTTACCTCATTTTAAATCAATTACAAATTAATTAAGGATATTATGGCCTATCTTGGCGATGTCGTAGCAGTATTGTACCTTTAATAAGCTAATTTACAGTCAAGGTAATTAAGGATCATTCTTCAGCATCGTATGCACTTAACAGTATGGCTTATTAGTATTCATGTGAAACATTTGGAGGCTAAGGCTTTGTTTGAGATGTAATCATATTCAAATTAACACAACAAAGGTTTAAATATGATGCTCATCAGAGGTCAAGCAGAGACACTCCTAAAGAGATGCGACAGCCAGGTAAGGAAGACCATGTAGGTGCATTAATCCATATATCAGGAATATGAATGTTAAACAATTGCCCTGAAATTCTAATTGTGTTCCTGTTAATCAACAAGACTGACAACAGGCCAGGTGAGCTCTAGGAACTGGGAGAAATCTATTAACATACAATATGTGCATGCTTGTTAAAATAATGGAAAAGCTTTGGGGTGGGGGTGGCTGGGTGAGGTGCATTGTTCTCCTTGCTGTCACTTTTGTTAATTGCAAATCCAGACCCTTCAAAAATGGACCTGGAAGTTTGTGCAGTTTGACCAAAGCTTCATGAGAGCTTGAACTCCACACCTCCCAATGAATTGTGTCTCTAGGTAATCCCTAATTGAACATGTATTGTACTGCAGCTTCATTGTTTGGCACTTATTAATAGCATGCTGAAGAGGAATTCTAATGTGGTTTCTACAATTGAAATAAGAGATAAACAAGAGTCAGATCTCTTTGGCCTCTGAGCCAATGTAACAACTTGTCACTACAACTCCTCTAAATTGGGCCCTAGGTGAAGACAGGATGGGAAGCAAGGCCCAACTGGCTTTATTTTTCAGATCTATTCTTATAAAGCAGTTGTGGTTTAGATTTGAATGTCTTTGCTCTCAATAAAAAAGACTATGGATGGCAGTCTACCTTCAGGAAATCTATTTTTTTTTTTCCCAGAGAAGTGGCCTGGTAAAATCTGCAGGCATTGAAAAGTAAATGAATTTAGAAAGAAAAGGCCTGAAAAGTTATTAAAAAGTCTTTTTTCTTGCTTGCCTTATGTTGTTGTTGGCTATTGGGAGACATTATACATCTACAGTATTAACTACAAGAGAGATTGGTGTGACATTGGATAGTGAATACTGGAGGCTGTTCAAGCATTTTTGTGGAGTTTGAGTCAGCACCATAAGACACTGTTACTACAGAAGCTGGGCAAGTTTTAAAAACTAAATTAAATTAATAATAATAAAAACTTAAATTAACTTGTTAATTGTATTACTGGAATTATTGTTATATGGAGCTGGGAAGTACTGACAAATCATGATATAAATGTCCATAAATTCATGTGGTTGATAAACAATTCTAGATCTTATTGTCTCTACTGGTGTTCCGTCCTCTATTAGATTTTATCAAAACTCTCCAAATGGATCAAAAGATCTATTTCCTGTTTTTATGAGAAATGGCGAGTGGGTGATATGTCAGGAGCAAGTGTATTAATTTTGCTTGATAAAACTAAAACATATACTCTCATTAAAGCCTCTGGAGTATAACAGAAACTGGAAAACAAACTTGACGTGGGTGCTCACCTTGTGACATGAAACGTTCCTGGCCTAGGTCCCAAGGTGCTGTGCAGAGAGGCTTCACCACGGTGCCTCATCCTCTCAGCAGACAGCAGAGTAGCAGCCCGAGGCCCTCAGTCCTGTCTGCTCTTTAGCCAAAAGCACGTTGTACTGTCAGATATGTCCTTCCACTGGGTAGCCAAACTACTGGTTACATGAGAACTACGACCTCTCACCTTATCTCAGTAGATTTTGCTTGGGTTGGAAATTTTGCCATTCTGTACCCTCAGGTTCATACTTTCAGTTCAGTAAGTGTAGAAACGCTGTCACAAGTTGATTTCAAGCCAAGATATGAGTGTGACGGTGTCCTCTCCTGAAAATACAGAAACCTCCTCCTTTAGTGGGCGTTCAAACCAAAAATAGCACTATGTTTAAAAGAAAAAAAGGCGGAGGGAAAAAAAAAAGCAAGCAGCTGTGTTTATGTGGGCGGGTGCTACGGAATTACCCGATGAAGATGAAATATGAGAAATCCATCCCATGAGGACTAGTTTTAACAATTTATCCAATTTATTCACAATTTAGTTCTAAGGCTTGTCAGACATGTTTGAACATTTTGATACAAACAGTTGATCAGATTCAGTTTTTGTTTTGTTTTTGCAAGCTTTGTTTTTTTTAGCAAGAAGTAGTTTCAATAATAACTGGGTTTTTTAGTCTATCCAGTATTGAATCCACTTATTTGAAATCCTCAACTCCTTATCAAATCTGTCTGTGTGTGTAATTTGATTAAGTGGAACATAGGTTTCAATATCTATCTGTGTTAGCAAAACTAAAACAATGATTGACATTTAAGAAAACATTTAGCAGACATTGTACATTTCTCTTTTCTGTAAAAATCTGTGTATTTAGTGTACTAACAAAATGGAACTGGCTATCCAAACTATAACCTGACCAGTATTATTGGATTTTTGAAGGCTGATGGTATATTTTTAGACACCAAGTGACACTATTTTAAAATATCTGAAACAGACTTTTTTTGGACTGTAATTTTTCTAATTTATCAGATGACTTATCAGTCTACCTGCAATAGTAATATCAGCCTTTAGCAGGTCTGTCTAATCAAGCCAACCCACTTTGGGAGGTGTCTGCACAACGTCTCTCCCCCCAAAGCCTTGGATTTTGGTACTACCCTGGACAGTTCAGGATGGGTATCCCTCTGCCGACACATTTCATTAATGTTACTCTGGTTGATTGAACTGCTCCACTGTCAGGTAAAAAAGAGCGGTATGAGGACCTGATGTGACTGTGCAAGTGCTGTAAAAAGTAGGGCAAAGGCCTAGAGGCTAAGTGTTTCGTGGGTTGTAAAGTTGGCACCTCCATCGGGCGGTTCACTGACACAGACCCAAAAGCCTCCAGGAGGCTTGGCATTTAATTCTGTGTCCCAGCCACCACCTCCATACTGGCACTCATTGGAGTTGCGGTGCACTGTATTTACTGCAGTGTGTGCATTCCTTAAGGTTCTGATTAGCCCACAGTGGCAAAACTAATCAATCCTAAACTTAACATCAGTGTCAGCAACGGTAGGCTGATGGTGGCCACTGCAGCTTGAGAAGGATACAGTCAATATTTAAGGGTTTAAAATGCTGTTCTCTATGATATTGTCAGATGACATTTACCTCTCTGTCAACCTCTGGTCTGGACACCATCAAAACTAAACATTTGATGTAGTGCTTAGAAATAAGTAAAGTTTTAGAAACATCCTGAGAAGTTCCCTGCTCTTGCATGAGTTAAAATGCACACAGTGGTGACGGGTTCTGTACATGCAGTGCAGTGTCGTGGCAAGAGTGTGCAGTTTATTTTCAGCCCTTTCAAAAGTTGTTTCTTGATGTCAGTTAAAAATCTCTGATATAATCTTGCCAAAACCAATTAGGCTACAGTAAATCATCAAAATTCCACTTCAGATAGGCACTCTTCTGAGACACTTGCCAGGACTGCAGTTAATTAATCCCACTGCAATCAGAGGTCTGATGAAATAAGAGCTGAATGTTGCCTCCAAGACAACTGTTAACAAAGCTGTTCTGCTCTTATTAGTTCTGCAAAGTGCTTATCAGACGGCTCTAAATCCTGACCCAACACGCCATTTTCAATCAAGTATTTGCTCCGAGAATGAAGTGAAAGTATGACTGTGACCCAAAGTATTACTCTGGTTCCACTGAACTGTAGCCCACCAATAGAATGTATTGATCAAGGCCAGAACATGCAGAAGCATTGGAAGGACCTATATTATTACAAAGACCGGTAACTGTATTTGGACTGTAGTACTACGAATATATATGTAATAACTTGTACTGTAACATTTCGAGCTTCAACAAAAATCTGAACCGTATCGAAGAATGTTCTAATACATCCTGCTTGAAAATACCACTAAAAGTTGTCTGCGTTTTGTCAGGTTTCTGTTGCTTTGTTTGAAATCTGTCTGCATTGGCAGACAGTACACCAACATTAAATAAGAAAGGAGAAAGCGTTTAGCTACAATGGGCGCGCGGTAGCAAATATTTTTTGTCATAATGAACCAGTGTAATCCAGTTTTAGTTCAAACCTCAGTGTTGTAAATCACTGTTTTTAAATCGGTATTAAATACATTTGGAGGCAAAGTTAATGTGGTAGTAACTGCAGGCAATTTGGTGGTAGCTTATGACTTAATTGATTTACATTTTGTAAGTGATCCTTATGTTAAGTATCATTCACGTGCTCATTAAACTCTTGCAAACGATGACCGCTTTATATTCTCCATATAGTTTGTTGAGATTAACAAACGCTTAGTCCTAATAATTAATTTAGACACAACCAAAGTCACAGAGGGATTACTAACTTTAAAAGTGCTGTGAGCCTAATATATTTACAAAATACAGTATATATGATAGATGTTCCCTTGCGGGCTCCATTTCTTTCTACTTTTTTTTTTGGGGGTGAGGTTGTAGGGCATTCAGGACAGTCTCTTTCATAATCTCATCTGATGGGCATAAAGACACAGACAAAATATATATAGACACTTGGACTTAAAAGCCATTTTGTCTCACTCATGAATATACAAATGCATCCAAATACAAAACAAGCGGTTGCTATTAAAGCGTTGAAAGGCAATTAACAGCATTTGTCAGGCAATTAGCACTTTGATATGAGCAGTCAAAGCAAAATGAGCAGGAAATAGCAAGCTTCAAAAGAGGCCCAAATCCTTTATGTGTCAATTGCATGTGCTGTGTCTCTTTAATATTCTGCTGTTATTTAATAAGCTGAGAGAAAAAGTCTTTCAAATCATGATGAACTTATATTTTGACATCAGCATCCATAAAGGGTACTTGATAAGTTCAAAAGACTCAACAGGGCCAGGCAAGATCCGGGGCTGTCTATGTAAATTTGAAGCTCTGCGTGTTTCTGAGTGCAGTGATGTTACGTGGATTCACTCAGATGTTTGGAAGCTTGATCCCTGTATCCATGGCGACAAGATACGGTTTGGTCTCCAGAAGTGTGGAGGGGGCACAATTAAGTCAGAGTTTCTTCATTGTTATCCATAATAATGTTGTTATACTAAAACTAACCTGATAAAATTATGTATAATTTTCTTGTTAGCAACATGATACCTTCTAGCATCCTTTTGGAAAATTATTTTGTAAAGGAAAACATCAAATTATCTTTTAATCTGAAAACTGAAAAAAACCCTCTTCAAATCACCTGCCACAAGCTATAAGCTTGTACTTTCTCAATGATAAGAGGATACTTTAATAAATGAATCAGAGCTGAAACTGTGAAAGTGAGGACTAGAATTTATTTGAGAGGTGAGGTGAACATGTCTCTCCCCCATCCCTGAGTGGGGCTATGCCTTCCAGAGTGACAGGTATATTGAAATTCCTAGTAGTCATGTTTGGATAGGACGATTAGTTTAGCGTAACACTGTAGCATTATTTGCAGCAGTGGTTGGGTCAGTGTTCATATTAATTTGTCTAAACTCTCTACCAACTACCACAGTCTCCTGAAGCTCAAGAGCAGTGTTTATGTTGCTCAAAGTACCTTGATGAGTACTTATTAAGAGGAATCATTGTCCCTTCTTTACCACTATATTCTTCTGTTTGGGATTTGTTGCCAATGCAGGCAAATAAAAAATATTGCAAAGCAAATCGCTGCCAGTAGTGCGTGAAAAAAAGCCTATCGTTTATAATGACTATGCACTTCTATCTCCTTGAACAGTAATACAAATCTTGGTTATAAATCCATAGGCCCCAATGAAGTCATAATGAAAGCTCCTGATAGCTATGTTTAGTATCGTGTTCCCCACAAAGGCCACGCTTTTCACATGTCCTTCAGCTTCAACCTTCTGGCGTGGTGAGATAAGGTGGATGGAGATATCAATATTGGGCGTGCACACTGAGGCGACAATAAGCTCAATGACTAACATGACGATGATAATTGCTTCTTTTATCACTCTACCTGTAACATATTTGATGTATTAAACCAGATTCACCTATTACTGTTAGTGTTAGTATAGAGCCAATGTGAAATAGCGGAGTTGTAGCTTAAAAACAATGTTTCAATCGAGCCTTCCATTGAGTAATGCAGGAAAAAAGTAAAAACATACATCTCAACCAAACTCTTGTTTGTGACGAGAGCTTGTCTCAGGTGTATTAGTTTTGTTGTAGCTGTCAGGGTTTTTTTCTTTTCCATTTCCCCAAAAAGACTTTCATTTTTTTGTGACATGAAGCACTGGGGCTAAAGACAGGTATTTGTATCCTCAGTTAATCATGAGTTAATAGTTTCACCAGAGCTGCACCACTGTAGCAGAGAGTGGGCGTTTTACTTTGAGACAGTAAAACTTGTACAGAACAGGCTGATATAAAACATCTGAAAGTAGAAAACACACAAAACACACAACAAAATGAATTTACACTGAACTACATAAGTTTTTGTTAGAGCTTTTACAGTCTTCTACAGATAAAAAATAAGGTGTGTGAACAAACAATGGTATTCCAAATAGTATGATGGGTTTAATGATGTGTGCAAACTTTGGAAAGGAAAAGGAAAGTGAGAGGGACACAAGAATAGACTCTACAACCATACTAGCAGCTCTGTGAGGTGGTGCTAATGCTCAAGTAAACATGCTAACCTGCTAACTACGACAGTGCTAAAATATCGATGTTCAGCCAGTACAATGTTAACCATTTATTCAGGGAGAAATCCATACAAATTAAAGTATCAGCACTTGTGTTGTGTGAAGCCTTTTGTGAGACCTGTTGGTCTCAACTAACATAATCCTTTCCACCAGTAGTGGATGTTAGTGAGTTGTTTGTTCACTTGTCCTTTGCACGATCTTAGATCCATTTTATTCTGTTGTTGATTTAACCACTGACTCAACAGCTCCAATCATTTTGGCAGGATCCTGTCCTCAAACACTCAGATCACTCATTCTGTGTGTATTCATTTATCTTCAATATAGGCTCATTTGTCATCTCAATTTAGTTTTGACATGACTAACTGTGAAAACCTTTGTTCATCCTGTAAATTAGCAATGATGCTTTACAGTTTTTTGAACAGAGGTTCCATAAAGTGACCAAGCATCTGTATTTATATGGGCTCAAATTAGGTTCCAGTAAGAATTTGAACTTTTAAAGCAATATTATTAACAATACTTCAGTTTGTAGGTACAGTAGCCTGTGTAAACCTGTTCAATTCTGCACAAGAAATTCAAGTTATTTGTGGAATTTGTATTTAAGGCCATATATGTCAGACTGAGATCAGGATGTGTGGGTTTGGTGGAAAATCAGGACATGGTTGAACTGTTTCTCAAAGCAGCCACTGTTTTCAAACATTTAAATGGTTTTTAATGTTTTGTTTCATCAGTATAGCTTCTTTCTAATTAACCTCATCAAATTTTATGCCTATTTATGAGCTTAAATCTTGCCACATTGCTGTTCATTCTATCTCGTCATTTCTTGCAGCACAGCGATCAGAGGCCCAGCAGGAAGCACTGAATCCAGCAGTCCTACCACGCTTCTAGAGGATGAAAATCAGACACTAAAGGCTTCCTCAAATGCTTATCCCACTACTGTTTACTCAATAATCATCCATTTATGCCAAAATCTGTTTACACACATTCTTGGTTTTATTTCGAAGCTTCTTATCGTATATCATAAAGGTATTTCTGGCTATTTGTATGTGCTCATGTGCATTGATTTACACCAGAATGGTAGAAACCCTAAGACTTTTATGGTATGTGAATGCCAATTAGCTCACAATATTTTGGTATGGATTGTGTGTTTCCAATACAAGTTAATGTGTAGTCTGGAGAGTGTATATATCATGAATAAATTCCCTTAACCCAGGACATTGCAAAAAGAGCTAAATGTGATGTTATTTTATATATCATATTTTAAAGTTAAGACATTCTAATGTATTACATTTACTGTGGGTGTGTAATTTGGGAGGGGCAATGTATAGGTGAGCAGAAATATAATCAATTTAGAAAGTTTTAAGAAACCCGAGACAACAAGGAAATGGCAAATAAATACAGCTTCACAGAACAGCTAGCATGGCTGTAGACTTAATCTTGTCTTAAAATTACCATCAGTACAAGCATCAGATATGAAACAACATTAGCTATTGATGCCTCTAACCTTGTGTTAACAATAGATGAACTTTGTATTTCAGGAGAAGTGAAGAGGGTGGTTTTATTAAAGTCAGAGTTTTCTTGTGAGTCAGCATCAAGTGGTCCTTGCTCAGGATATTATCACAGTGTCACATTTTTCTCAGTTGTAGTCAATATCTTCATGGTCCCAGTTCGTGCTCTTCTTTGCTTTCACCCATGACAATGGCACATTTATTTGGGCTTCAAACGGTCAACTGAGGTGAAAATACCTGAGTTCTGGCATTCTGTACTGCAACTGAGGAGTCTTCAAATCCAAAGAAACTGAAATGTCATGTCCAAAAAATGACACAGTGAATGCAAGAACAGGAAGATTCTGATGGAGAGAGAGTTCAGACACTGACATTGAATTCTTTAGAATAAACTATATTCAAAATGTTTAAGTAGCAGAGGAAGTAAATTATGATGAACATAATTAGTGAAGTGTTTGTCAGTGACAGATAATTACAGTGTTTGATTACTACATTTGATATACACTTGGTTGTGTTGTGAAATGAAATGTTGGTAGAACTGTACCTGATTTCACACTAAAGATGTGAAATGACATATTATCAAGTGGGTGAAAATTGTAAAAAGCAGAGTTAGAACTCAAGTGGGAAGAAGACAGGACCATACTATTTGCAAAAAACATGCAGGTTAGTTAGATACATGCATATTAAACACATGCTGCATAGGGGTAATAATAAATGTGTTTGGTTACATTTTTTACAGGTTACTTTTTTTTTGTGGTCTCAAGTTTGAAGATCATGTTTTCAAAAAAGTACCTGTTTTTCACTTATTTGCTCGGATACTTGAGATACCTGAACACAGTTGCCTTGATCTGTTTATTCTTTCAAAATTAAAAGGAATAAAAAGTCAGAGGTTAAGGCGTTCATTGACTCTGAAAGCCTTAGTTCACGATTCTGGTCTGACATGATAACCAGCAGAGCTGATTGGGGGGATGACCTTCACAAATGCTGCTCAGGGCTGGTGCTCAGGGCAACTAATATTGGCATTGGATTATTCCTACATTCTAATTAGTGTAGCCTGGGCCGGATCAGGCAACCTCCATCAAGCAGCATCCGCATAATTATATTTATCACAAACCAAAATCTAAACAGGCTGGTGGACAAAAAGGTTGTTTGTAAAGAAAAGGATTTGGAAATGATAGGTATTGATCCTCTTGGTAAAATCTTGCCAGGAAGGGTGAGTGCTGTCTGTATTGAAACGCCAGTTCAGTTTCTCACCTGGACTCGATTTCCTTCTTTATTTTTTCAACATCTGTACAGTCCAGATTTTTGTTCACTTCGCTGAGCTACTGCAGTTTCCTTGTCCAGTGCTGTCCTCTAGGGCCTGCCTTTGGCAAGCAAAAGACAAATAGATCTATATTGGAAAGATGGTGGGACTTTTTTGCCAGAGTTGCTCTGCATGATGAGCATAGCTGAAAACAGGCATCATCCTGGATCTCCTTTGTTGCATGAAATGGATCAATGATTTGCATGGATGAGTGATCAGCAACAAGTTAAGATATCAATAAAAGTATTCAGCATGGTTCCTTAAAGGGTTAGAACAGGATTTTGCCATAAGGCTATTATCATCATGTTACTTTCAGTGAGTTGGTGGGCGTCTGGCAGGATCTTCCCTGCAGATTAGAAATCTAATGAGAGGCGTAACTCATAGTGAACAGAGCTGTATCCATATACTACTTGACCTTATTAGGGCCATTGTAATGAGGAAAACCTTTGTGAAGTAGACCTATCAGTATTTCATTAAACAATTTCCTTTAATTGTTCCTAAGGTTGAGCAGTAACCACGTTCAATCAATACAGGGATATCTTACTTTTCACTGAGACGAGGGAAGAACACGATGGGCGTTCTTCTTGAGAAGATGGATACACAAAATCTTTGGTGGAGCCCGATAATGATGGTAAATGAGTAAATTTGCCTCTATGATCACATGAGATATTGAATAATTAAAAATTAAAATGGCCACAGTTAAAGCCAAACTTAAGTTCTTCAGCTCACTGCTAATGAAGCTTCCTTAAGCATATTACAAATGTGACTGCTGCTATTATTGCGAATGTGGTGGTTTGCTGCACTTTGGTTCACATAATCCTCACCAGATTTGCATTAGAGGTATCAGTATAATGCAACTAAGGCTGACTGCATCTAAGAGCACAAAAGTGGTATATGTCTGATTTAAAGCAGTTTCTTTTTATATTAATTTCTATTTTTGTACTTTTTCTCACTTGGTTAAACATGACGGATATCCTTCTGTGTCCTAAGAGAAGCAGCGCTCTATGGGCTCTGAGCTACACTTCCCTGAGCCCGTGTGCCTTTGATCAATGTTTGTCAGATTGACTGAGTTAACAGTAGCCTGGAGTGCACCTGCGACCTGGCTGCAGAGATTATTCTATTCGCTGTTCATTAAGCGGGGCCGTTTAAACCAGCAGGGCTTGACTGCGTGCGACTCTGCCTGCATAAGCGGACGGGGCACTGGACTTATCGTTTAAGCTCATGCGTTCGGCCGACCACCACAGTCTACTGTACAGGAACCCATTTAAAATTATATCGGCAACATCGACCCTGATAAGTTGAGATAAAGAGGTGTGAATTAAATGAGAGCTTCCTGAAGGCTTGATTTTAAAAGGAATTTAGGTTCTTGCATTGTCCCCATGTTTTTCTAGGGTTTGTGGATGCTCCTGTTTGCTTTACCCTCTTATTTCCTTTGGTAATAGGTCTTTTTCCTGCCATAGCTCTTGAGGTCTTGAGAACAGCATCAGAGCTGAAGGGCCATGCTGTTGCTCTTGCACTCCTGAACAGTCAGGGGTGGGTCAGCTGCAGAGAATGAATTTCCATGAGGACTGATTAAGTAATATATAATGCAGGGGAGGGCTTTGCTTTTTTCTGAAATGATCCAGAATGAGTTAGCCTATAGTTTTAATGATGAATAGAGCTGTAGCTAATGATTATATTCATTGCTCGATTAATCACTAGTATCTTTCAAGTAATCCATCTCTCATTTTGTCCATAAAATAATTGCAAGTTCTGAAAGGTGTCTTCAAATGCATCATTTTGTTTTGCTAAAAATGCAAATATGACATAAAACAGAGGAAGCAGCAAATCCTCACATTGCAAGGAGCTGGAACTAACAAGCCAAGGCATTTCTGCTTGAAAAGCAATCATCAAAATAGGTGGTAGTTAATTTTCTTTCGATCAGTTAATTGACTAATTGTTTCAGCTCAAATGATAAGCTCTCTTTATATCCTCAATATCTCTATCCCAGTTTATTCATATAGAACACACACATATTCAAAGGACTTCAGATAATGTGTTAAGTCATATAAGTTTGAGTCATATAAACTGACCACAGACTCCAAACTGCACCAGCGTGATTAGTTCGTCAGTTGGCTGGAGGTTATCTTAGGTAATTTCATATCATTAGTTTGATGAGCAGTAATCACTGCTCTTGGATGTAACGTAATCCTTCCATGCATACTGCAAATTTGCAACTCATTCTATAACAGTGTGTAAAATCATGCAAATTTCATTTAATAGATAGAACTGCAGGCCTTCCGTTACGTCACCCCCCGATTTCCTGCCTGCACAGTTATCACGATTTACTAACGGCAAAAGTTTCCAAAATACTTGTGCTATTGTTCAGTTCCCCTGATTTAAAGAGACTCCAGTGAGGTATGGATTGGATGATATGCTATCAAAGTTTGCATTGAATTAGTTGGAACAAATACATGCCAGTTCAGATTTGTTTAAGCTTGACTTCTTGAAAAAGCCTCATGAACAGTACCTTCCGACTACCCATGTTAGGATGGAGCTGTCTTTATGTTCTATCTGTCATAATGTAAAACCCTTGGTCATAATTCAAACCCTGTCATAGTTATGGCTGACGTGTTAACACTAGTATTGTGAGGGGTTTCCGGCCGGCAAACTAAAGCCTACCAAACCATGAATTCAACATCTGACTTAACAGAATCTTTGTTCAGTAGTATTCAGATTACAGTAAATACCAATAGCCTTAATCTCTGCCATTCTTATTATGGACACAAAGATAAAACATGTTATACATCACAGACTTCTTTAGCTACTTACTGTGTGCATTACTTAATTTTGCACAAATTAAAAGTAAAAGCAAATGCTGAAATAGACAAAGTGAGTTAAGCCTGATGCAGTGACACAGTTAAAAAAAAACTTTGGAGCTGAATATACTCCTCTGCTCCCTGCATATGTATCTACTGAGGCCTCACAGCGTCTACTTGTCCATCCTCCACATCAGACATTTATTTCACTTGGGACCATGTGCTCCTTTTAATTTTGTAGAACTCCAGCAAACTGTCAAACGCACATCTTGGTGTTATCTCTTTCCCACTTCACAGGCTTTCTCTATTGGCCATTACCGGTAAATATCTCTGAGCTGTAACTGAGTCTCACTCTTGTAATGTACAACGAGGGAGCAACTCCATTGCAAACACACTGTTATTTCTGCTGTTTTAATGTGATTTTGAGACATTCTTTACTAAGGATATACACAATGTAATAAATGCAATGTCAACAAAATATGTTATTAAATGTTTATAAATATATAAAGAGGTGTTTGCCTTTGATTTATTCAATTAATTGTCTCGAGCAGATCTATTCACCTTTAGATTACATGTGAGAAATAAAACTCAAAGACTCAGAATGTCCTGGCTCCCAGAGAACTCTCATTTTGATTTGATGAATATTGGTTCTGTTGGAGCAAGCAACTTTCAGCACATGCCTCTACCACTGTTGCAAATATATCCCTGCGAGCCATATTATATTTATTGTGACCATAAACCTATTATTGAAGCAGCAGGCGCTTGTGCTATCATGAGATGGCGTGGCTGCTAAGCATATGTTGTTTACGTGCTCTGCACTATGATGTCTGGAGGCCTTGTTCCAAAGATTTGAGTACCAGGCAGCCACTTAGCCCCTCAGCTGTGTTTGCTTTTGGATGTCATGTGTAAGAGGAATTGATGTGTGGCGGACACTGATCCATGCAGAAATGGGACAACGCGAAACAAATGTCAAAATCATTCTCATCCATGCTTCCTCCTAAAAGCGCCACCATTTTCTTGTCCACCATCTCTGGCAGCTGTAGGAGGTCAATTTCAATTAAGGAGCCACATAAAAGAGTAAAGGGCCCAGTTATGAAAAATTGGCACATGCTTCCATGATCTTGAGTATTCCAGCACATAGATGAAAGGTTAGCTTCCTCCTTCAGGGACATCTGGCATGAATGCGCAGCCATATTATTCTTCCCAGAGGACCCTCTTAGTCACAAAGACCTTACAATCGCTCACAACAACGTGACATGCTATTTTCCTTCATCTAGCAGATCATGTATCATCCTCCAATGGCCTTGTTTCACATTATCTGTGAAGGCACAAACCAAAGTAGGACCTCCATAACTTCATATTTATAATAGCATGTGTCATATTTTTTTCCTTGGCCTTATAAGATAAACAATAATAATGATAGGATGGGCCATCTTACTTATGGTATTCATCCTTGTGCAAACTATTTGCTCTTCCGGCATCAGATGTGGCAGAGTGCTCTGGTGTAAGGTGCAGGTGATTATATCAACTGGTAACCTCCAGTGCTCTTGAAATTTTAAATGAATTTGTGCACTATTAACATTAGTAAAAATAATTACAAATTACTCTAACTAAAACTAGTACAGGCTAATACAGCAATAAATTCTGCCTTCAGGAAGGACGCAATGTTCTACTGGTAGAGTATTTTTAGAAAATGTTAATTCAGAGTGTATGGTGGTTTTGAGGGCTGCGGTTTGTGGTGCTGCTCACCTACTTTTACATTATGTCCAGGTTTTTTCATTATTTTGCCTGTATATTAATGAGGGTAGGCTAGATGTCTCATCTGGCACCTCTGTCAGCTATATCCTCATCCTCCTTCTCTTAAGTCAAGTATTAACCTGGTCACCATTCAGGCGCACTGGATAAACACTATAATTAGTAGCTTACTCTTGTTAATTGCTTTTAATACATTTTGTGCCTGACCAAATAAGCTAAACATTATTAAAATGAGTGTTCTGCCTCTCTCTCCCTAGAGTTTCTTTGTACTGTCTGCTTTTCTGCCCCCGTGCCACTCAGTGACCCATTGCGGTCCCCTCATCTCTGCATCTCAACTGAGTCTTTACACACACATGTGTTGACGGTCTCATTTCCTGGTGTAATCCTTCCATTTGATACTCGTGATACCACCACTGGATGTGGCATGTAGTGATTTATGTTATCCAATCCTTGGAAAACATTCTTTTGTATTGCAGCCTGGAGGTCAGAGGTCATGTTAGCATCAGTTCAAAAATGCTGGACCAGACAGGGAATACAGTGTCTTTCTTAATAACACTTCCTGTCTAGACAGTGTACAACTGCTCATGGAAAGTTTTTTCAACTGATCATTTTCTGTCTAACGCCCTTCATGCACGTGCCCTTCTTTATAATATGTGGATAAATAATGACATTGATATTGGATTTTAGCTTTAAGAAGCCAAGACCCCTGCTATACTGTTAGAGAGAGAAAGAGAGAAAGCAGTGTTTCTGAAATGTGGCCTGCTGTGTGGAGCATGTCACCTACTATCTCAATTACTTCAGCAGTTTCTGATAAACTGCGCTAACACAAAACAATGGTGCAGTTGCTGGAAAGCAAGCTTTATGTGATGGCGCTGTATGGCGGGCAGCAGATGACATAATCCCTGAAGGTGAAAAGGATAATGAACTTGCTTGGCCATCACAGGGGGCAATGCAAGAGGAGGCCCCTTGAGCCTCTTTAATTATTAATACTCAGCAGTCTTTTCCATGTAGGCAGCGTTAACCTGCTGGCTATTCATTGGCGACAGAAAAGACACCATGGAGGTTCTCAGCACTGTGCTCTGTAAGTGGCGCTGCTCAGACCCTGAGAAAACCCATCTTCATCATCATTGGCAGACTCATGTAAATTCTAGCTGGGAAAAATTGCCCCAGACACTTGTAAGAAAACGCCATCTGGCCTGGTTGTCACCAAAAACAATGCATAAATAAAGAAACTCATTCAGATTTCCTGTGTCCTTTATTTATGATCTCTTTGTTGGATGTTTTTGACTTTTGACTTGTATCATCTTAGCAGAGTCTACACATATTTACATATGTAATCACAATATTTACATAACCTTCGATCTTCGGGAGGTTCCACAGTATTTGATTTTTCAGTACAAGACCTTGTTCTTTAAAAACGCTGTTAAATGGCGACAAAAACAGTTCCATGAATAAAAAGACACTTAATTCAATAGGGACTGAACATTACAATTGGGTGAACTCAGACTCTGCAATGTATTAAGCCTCTAAAAATGCAACATAAAATGGTTATGAACCAGGCAGGTGGCCAGAATGCAGAAGTTGAGGAAAACTACAGGTCAAAGCTCACGAAAACATGTGCCAACAGTGCACAGTGCAAATACAGCCAACTACACACTTAAGCATGCAGTGAAAGGTGGACTTTGTCACCACAACAGGCCACCTTTGATAGGACCCCATCTGAGAGCAAAAAGAAAAGAGGCAGGTTTACAGGTGGCTGGGTCTGCACATAAAAGCAACATCAAGCAAACCAGTCAAAACTCCCACCATTAAGGAAAAGCTAAAGGTGGGGATATAAAACACTGGCAAAACAGCAGTTGGTGCTAAAGGAAAGAAAGACACAGGTTACATACTAACAGAGCAACAACCAGCTCCTGTCTATATTGTGCTCTTATCAGGGCCCTAGTCTATAAATAGTATAAGAGCAATTAGCTCTTAAAGGAATTATTCAGTATTTTGGGATATGTGCTTATTTGCTTTCTTGTTGAAGGTTTGATCTAGCCTGAGCCAGCAGCGGTTAGCTTAGCTAAACATACAGATTTAGAATGGGGGGTGAAAACTAGCCTGGATTCTCTGTAGTTAATATTTTGCCTCTTAGCATAAGAAGAAATAGTTGGCACATAATCAATCTGTAAAAAATTTTGAAGGATTGGTTTTGTAAGGATTAAATAGTAGGATACATTGTGGTAATTAGTGAGCTTTAGTTACTTTTGAGTACTTTTAGTTTACTTGATAACGACAGCTGGCTCCAACTATCCATTCACCTTACAGACATCAATCTTCTCGTTTAAGTCTTGGCAAGAAAGCGAGTAAAAGTGTTTACAAAAGTAAACTATTCCTTTTAGAGGTGGATTAAAGTTTAAGGCCAAATAACTCTGAATGACACAGAGCAACAATTTGATTACTTCAAAGATCCCGGCTAGTGAGTAGGTAAAAATTAATTATTAAGAGAGCCAGAAAAGAGTCTGTGACTACAACTGTGATGTAGGGATGAAGCAGCTACACGGCTGACCCTGCAGGGTGTGAGGAGGCCTGGCCCCTGAGTTCAGTGCTGGACAGGCTGGTGGTCTATCATGCAGGAGTTAGCATCTCTCTGTCTCCTGACAGCAGTCCAGCAGAATATTGTATAAGCACACATCAGGATGTCCTTTGTTGTAAATGGTGTTAAAGTAAGGCAATACAATTCCTAAGTCTGGAACAAGCTGGAGAGAAACTTGAAAACCTAGCATTAGCTCAATTATCAACATCAATCAGCGGGGATGTGATTGGTTCTAAGTGGAGCTGGAGTGATGTGTTGTGGTGAATCGTGGCCCAACGGTCGCTTCTCAGACAAGTCCGCCATCACCATCCTTCACCCCACAGCCGCTTGCATCCTGTTCCTTAACATGCTGATATGTTTAAAATAATACAGATTGTGCAGAGCATGAAGCTGATCGTATTATTTGTGTCAGAATTAGAGATGTACCGCAGATTTTATATAGTATCTGCAGATGTATAGATCATGCAAAACTTCAAAGCAAGGGCCTGTGTACTGTTTTGCAATTTTAATCATAAATACACACATAACTCATGTTGAAAATACAAGCACGGTTCAGTCAGTTGCTGATTCTTAAGTTTGAAAGTGAAAAATGCACTCAATCAATAGAAGTCAAAGCCAAGAGTAGCGTTGATAGATGCAACATACTATAAATCAGGAATGAAGCTTTAGCTAATCGTTCCATCTCTCAAATCTTTTTAGAGCTCAGTTTAAATCTGTATTAACTTATTTTTTTCTGAGCAACATTATATTCCTTTGGTTCATGTTGTATCACCTGACTAACTCTGGAAACATCAGCTCTCTGCTACATGCTCACTATGTTCACCACCCTAAGCTGCTAGCTATCATGTACTGTTCAGTGCTGAGAAAGCAGTGTACAATGGCTTTTTGTTAAAAACCATGAAAGGCTCTTTTTTTTTTTACCAAAAATAGCTGTGTTCAAAGGATTCGCCCAGACATGGTGTTGTCTAATGAATATGGGTTTAACGGTTTTTTTACCACAACGTTGAAATCAGCAATCAAGTCATCGGTGGGCCCGATGCATTTTCCACAATCGGAAGGAAAACAGCTTAGTATAAGATACATGGAGTGCATTGATTATCAAGCTTTTGTTCTGTTATTGCAGATATTTGTTTGAATGGCGATTTCTCCTTGACTTTTCCATTGTCTCTCCGACCTTTAGAATGTGGCCACCACTGGTCTTGTCATGGTGGCTCTTCAAGGTCAAGTCAACACAATGTTGCATTATTCATTTGGCATTAAGCTGATTAGGCTAACTTCATGTCATTCCATTGGTATACCGTTTAGATTGTCGGTAATTATGTCTTTTGCAAAGTTGTTTTTGTAGTTTTGGTTGTCAAATTAACTAACTTTGATCAAATCAATTTAATTTCCACTGCTTCAGTGCCATGAATGCTACATATATACATGAATACATTTCTCCTCTTTATATATTATTGCACACTACACATATTTTTAAGAAGGATGGACATGACATTTACAGCATCATTTCTTATTTATCTCTGTGAGCTGCTCCAGAAGCCTTTCTTGATTCTTAATATGTTTTCCGTTCATGTGTTTAGTGCTTTGTTAGAGAGAGGTTTCGAGCATAAATGTGATGGTAACAATCATATAAAAAGCCATAAAAACCCAAAGGCATTCTTGACAGCTATGAGTGGAATATAATGGAATAGAGTGAAGGCAGCGCTATATATTAGTGATGGGAGGTTGGTGGAAATGCCATTATCTATCATGTCTGAGGGATGGAGAGCTCTCACACACCCATTTCACAATGATATCATCACCACCCCAGTCCCTTCTGAATCTATTACATCACTCTGATGTCCTCTCCTCCCTCATACAACACAGAAGACAAAGGGTGCTTTAAGGGTAATTTGCTGCACTCTGCCGTTTTATATATATATATATATATATATCAAATATATCTCAGTCCCTTCCTGCTTGTACAACCCAGGGCCCTGCTTCTGTCATCTGAATTGTCTTCCTGTTCTTGATCATCTCTGATAATAGGGGATGCTGGGTTTCAGTCACGAAACTGAACAAATAATTCCATCCTCCCCATTAGTCATCGCTACTCTTGCTTTGAATGCAACTCCTCCCTGTTAATCAACCTTGTTCATGCATAGCTCCATTACTCTGCTGCTGCAATAAGATAGGATGTATGAAAATGGCCTTATTAAATTTTACAGCAGTCTCACTGGCCAAAAAAAAAAAAAAAACATAGCAAGTTTAGAAAACTTTGTCCATGCTTCTTTATCAGAAAATAGCAAACTTCTACCCAAATAATGAAAATGTTTGGACAAAATTGTCTCTGCTTTGTGGGTTGTCATACATACTGTACCTGTTGAAAAAGTTTTCAAATTAAAGATTTTGATTTGAAGTTCAGGATGGTGTTCCACTTATTTTCTGTCGGTGATAATCAAATGCAGCAGGTGGTAGGAAATGTGCATCTCAACAATCATCTCCATTGACATGTGTTAATAGCTCATCAGACTAAATTGTACTAATAACTGCTTTCCAGGAATCATGATTGCATACTTCCATCTTGATGCCTAATGGGCTGTGTTTAATTCCTGAGCCGTGCATGTGTTTTTCAGAACCTGTGCTGAAGTCTGATAGATAATTGAAATGTAATCATATACAGTGAAAAGTGAAATTGGTGCTATTTTTTGAATGGTTGCATATACTTCTCTTCCAGCTTTCTGCACAGTGGTACTATGTAGATGCAGACCATGCCCATGCCCAGCAGCTGTCTACTGTATTCCCGTGAATTTAGTATTGTTGCACCTAAATCTGAGAATTTGGCCTCAAGCTGGTCCTGGCTGGTGTTGCTGGCTGCTGGCTTTGTGTTCTGGAAGCTTCACACTGTGTCAGAGGAAGCCAGGCAGGCACCGCCACATAATTCATTCAGTCATTCAGAATTACCCTTTAAGCGTTTCTGGCCTGGCTGTAGCCAAGGATAAATTGCTGGTACAGACTAATTTGAGTTTCAAGTAGATCTAAAAGCATGCAGGTTTGAGGAGGCTTTGTTATACCGTTCTGTGGGTGTCAAGAACACAGAGCTTTATGACAAGACATGATATCTGAGTGAGGAAGAAGTGTAACTGCAAATCCTTGATAGATTGGAACATCCTCCAGACATGTTTAAGATATATAAAAATACTTCTTTAAATAATAATTTCTGTCTATTAAACATTCTTAAACCTGCAACAGATTTTTGGCCATTGAGGGGCAGTGGAAACAAGTTGTGAACACAACATTGTTAGTTCATTTACACATCCAGCAGTTCGAACATTCATCTGTAGTTTCTGATGTACTTACCAACAAAAGACTTCAAATGCTCAGCTGTGTTCTGTCAGCTAATTCTTGCTAACTGTGTCTGTCTTTAAAGCTTTAAACAGTGAACACACAATGTCTTCTAGTTCATAAGGTCCATTCTCAGTGTATGTGTGCTAAAGATTTCATGTTTGCGTCACACTTGGAAGTAGCTATGTCGGTCCATGATTGCTTTCCAAAATTATTTGTGATTAAGCTAGACAGATAAATTGTCCAAAAAGTACATTGGCCAATATTTATTTATCAGATTTTGACCCTAAAAGCTAAATCAGTATCGCCCTCAAGAATCCATCAACACTCAGGCCATAGTTATGATGTCACAAAATGTATTTAAACTAAGATCCAAGATGGCACAGAAAGCAGATAGATGTAGAAACTTAATAACTTCAGTGTCAAACTCTGCACAGTGTGCTCAAACATCTAAGTGAGTAACAGATTGAGCTGCAGTGATGGTTAGCTAGTCGAAACAAGATTACTGTTTGATAATCCATTATTTATCCAAGTCATTTTTGAAGAAATTGATGAAGTTTGCTGCTAGTCTTATGTGAACAGAATATTTTGCATGTTGGACAGCTGGTTTGGAAATACAAAACAAGTGATTCATAGATGTAACTTTGTGGTCTTTAGGAAGTAGTGATGGTAAATTATTTTTTTACTTTTCTACTGTTTTGGGATATTTCATCCACCTAATGAGTTAATGGACAAAATAATCAACAGATTAATTGTGATGAAAGTAATTCTTGTTTGCAGCTTTAACAATAAGCAAAACACACATGCACCACACATGTGCATGTTGAAATTTCATAAAACCCATTTATAGTTTTGATCTGGATATTTCTCCTTTCTTTCCCATTTCCTTTCTTTATCTTCAAAAGTGGTAGTAAAAATACATTTATCAACAATACACAAGTTATGCCAGATACGCACCATTAACTGAAATAGAGTATATGTCAGAAACATTAAGCAGATCCTGGATATAATCTAATTCATAGTTATTCTCTCTTTGAATATGTCACTATTCCTCTGTATATCACCTTCAGCCGTAATGTTTTCTTTTTTAAATCAGATGAACACACTTGTAGTTGACACGTGTCCTCTAAATTACAGTTTTAGATTATTTCCTCTTGTTAGCTGTGCAGTTTCACGACGAGCTAGTTTCTCACTTCCTCGACACAGCCTTTATATCTGCAGCAGAAGCAAACTGTTCAACTCCTCAACCCATCTGCTTTCATTAAGACAGAGTGGTCTCTCCTTCTCGGTAATTGACATGTGGGTGAGCAATGACTTACAGTGGAGAGTTTCACAGACAGGCCAGCAGAGGGGAATATCAAGAACTAATCAATATCGATAGCAAACCGCCCAAATTAGAAGAGCAGACAGTAGGGGGGGTTCCTGTTTAACAGTCTGCAGGCTAGGGCTGAGAGACTTAGTGGGTAGCACTGGGAGTTTTAATAACACAGAATCAATGAGCGCTGCCCGCAAACCTTTCACAGTGAAGTTATTAATTGGGGAATGAACAATGCAAAACTGTCACTACAGAGTTGTGGGCTTCCAGCAATTTAAGCAGGGTCCATTTACCAGGGCAGGAAAGATCCCTGCCTGCTTTGTATTTATGTTTTGTAGTACTTAGCCAGGCTGCCGCTCTCCCTGCTCTGTCTCTAGTTAACACCCATGGATTCTGAAACAGTGGAGAAATTCAATCCATGGTATCCTGTGTAAAATGTTGTTGTGAGAAACATCCTGCAGAATCTTGGTGCTTTACATGATATGAGGTTACAGAGTATAGGAGCTGTCCTCTGTTATCCTGTCAATGACATTACTCACCAAACAAGCTGCGTGATTTATCTCAAATCATTATCAAAATGAGTAGGCGAAACCAGGGCTCATAATTCAATTGACACTTTATGGTGTTTTGTTATTGGGAGCAGAGGGGTGGGAACACATACAGATGCTGAAATAGCTCTTTAGTAGAGTCATAATAGAGCTAGTGGCCTCTAAAGTTAAAACACACACAAATTGCCCTCACTTTGGAAGTATTCAGCTGTCGTGGATAAGAAGTGACAAGTAGTATAGGCTACTCAGTGTGTGTTTGCTTAAAGCTGAAAAGCAGCCAGCGTGCAGACTATATTGATGGACAGGCGCCTTGGAGTAAATGAGGGGCAGATGATGTATTTAGAGCAGCACCTTCACTCTGTGCATGTCAGCTTGTAATGCAGCTCAGCATAACACTGAGGAAAAATTATTAGCTCCTGGCGTCTTATCATCACGTTCTTTACGGTCGAGTAATCTGAAATCCTTTTAACAGTTGACCATCTTTGAACCACCATGATTCTGCTCATTGCATTTGTCACACTGAATTTAAGATGGTTTCTCCTGAGGTCTACAGTGTAGAGCATGTTCACAGTAAAACATCCAAGGAGGAAATGAGTTCCTATCCTGAATGCTGTTAAAGCCAAGGTTAGACTCGGTTTAAATCCTGAGTGTTGAGGACAGTTCAGGGTAAATGACTGTGGTAGAGATGCACCGTTCACACCACACAAGAAGAGGAGTTATAACAAGGTTACTTGTTGTTGATTTTGAAATTTATTTTAGGTTGCCTCTAACACCTAACCAGAAATGTACACCAAAAAGCCTAAACTCTTAAAGCCCAGCCTATTATTGTGATTTGGCTGCCTGGACATAAAGTGCCTATAATATGAAGCATAGCGTTAACTTAGACAGATCACTGAAGTTGTGCTGGTATGGGCTGATTGGCATCAGCTCCTCCATTTATAGTATGCCTCATAGTCACTGGCTCATTCACAGCTGTACAGCTACTTCAATCATCCAGTCATTTAAACAACCAATCAGATTTATGCAGGTATAGCATGGCTATTATACCCTAATACTTTAGGGTATAAATGGTCAATTCCTTGGCGTGTCTCAGACTAAAATACACTGTACTTAATAAAAACAGTCAAGATACATTTCCAAATAGCAGCCATGCGCAGCCTTTTATGATGTTTTTGCCTTTTTGACTTTACATGCGATGTCCTGAACTGTTTTGATGTCAAGACAGCGTGTAAATAGAGCAGACACCTCTGTAAATGGAGCAGACACTCCCATCTCTGTAATTTCAAAGACTGATTAGAGATCTGTTATCTCATGTGAATTGGCCATTTACAGATGCCCTGCGATAGAAATTACTTTGCAGACAATCTCCTGACGACACACTCTGTTCACAGAGGGCTTACGATCATTATGAAGAAGCTGTGTCAAAGTTGTGTGTTTATGTTGTTGTGTGCTTGTGTGACTTTGTGCTGTGCACCATCATGGCTGCATTCATTAATCTTCTTAAGTGTGATAATGAATGCAGGCTTGCTGGTCTTTACAGTTTGATATTCAAATAATTAGAAGAAGACAACGCCTAAAGTTCACAAGGCTTATTACAACCATGATATCGAGTACATGGGAAGCAATGCGCCACAGGTTTTATGAACGCTGACACTTGGCATTTCGTCAGAGCGACACGTTCCAATCTGGAGAGAGTGCAGGTGTTGCAGGCGAGCCGCCTCGCCCCAGTCAGCTGCTGCAGGAAGCCTGATGAACTAAATGGGCTTCAGGCTTCAGTCACTTGGCTGATCTGTTGTTGAGAGCGAAAACCAGCAGAGGTGAGAGGGGTTGCGACGAGTGCAGCCCAGTTCAAATCCCGAGCTCAGAATAGCATTTCAGCATGAATTAATGCCACTGCGCTTGAGGGAATATAATATAAATGGTTTTCATGAGGGCTGAAAAGGTCATTGCACAAAAAAGTGGGCCAGCTGTGTGATGTTGAAACAACCTACAGTGGTAATTTCCTGAGAGACATTGTACTTAAATGCAATGTGAATGTTCAGATAGTAAACATAATCGTATTGGCAGATTTGAAATGACTCCTGTGTAACTCAGAAGACTTAAAGGTCCCAGGAAATGAAAAATGTCTTTTCTGCAGTGTTACTCTGTGGCCCTAGGTGTATTGTTCTGCTGTCCATCATTGTATGCCAGAAACCTGTCAAAAAAAGCATGTGGGTTTTTGTATTTAAACTTTTTTTTTTCTTCCAGTGACTCATTTTATACTGGTGGGACTTCCACACAAAGTCCCACCAGTACAATGTGACTATTGATTTTGGGGTGAATGACAGAACACCTGGAGTGCCAAGCAAAAGCACCAGTAATTTGGGTTGAAGCTTCGTTGTATCCATTTGAAAAATAATTGTTTTCATATAAGAATGATGGTGTATGCAAGTGATTCTTTGTCCGTCCTACTTTTAAAGTCTTGTTAATATTCTGGTCGAGTATCTTTGAAGATAAAGTCCCCACCAAAGATCTTGTTTTATGTAGAATTACATCAAACCAGACAGAAAAATCTACATCATCTATCCAAAAACCATTGCGTGGGATCTTTAAAGGCCACAGCTTGATATACGAGAAACAAAAACATATTAGATGTACTGAAAGAAACCAAAAATTACACTGAAAAAGCAAAATACACTTTGTACATTTGTTAGGAACTGTGTGAAAATGATTAGGGTGGGAGTTGGTGGTCAGAGCAAGAGAGAGAGAGTTATATGTGTTCCCCTCTGCTGAAAAAAGGGTGGTCAGATTTTTTTTTTTTTGCATGAATAGGGACAGGTCTTTTAACTTTCTCTCATCCCATTTTCATTCTTCCCTTGTGAGAATAAATATTTAATTGTGCACCTGTTGGAGCAGCTTTCTAAAAGAAAAGTCTCCAACATGGCCATACATCTCAGGCATCATGTGTATTGATTTGACAGTTAGACATCAGACTATAGTGTAATCTGATCTAGTTCACATAGCTGGTGCTTATTTCACTCGGTTTTTGTGGTAACCCTGTCCCCCAGTCTAAAGAAAATATTAATAATGTAAGGGAGAGTTTGCTGTTTTATAAAATGAAATATGAGATTTAGCCACTCTCCCCACCCCAATAGTTTTTGTGTAGCCTCTTATTCATATTTAATTACTTGTGTGATCATTTGTGATCATTTGTGCCAATTAATTTCTTTTAATGAAGAAATTCAGTTGTTCAAGCGCAGTTTTATTTATATAAAGTGAGCTGGTGTGCTCTTTCTTTAAGCAGTGCTTAGATTAGTATTAGCACAGTTACAGACAGTCACATCTGGGAGCTGCCCAAGAGAACTACTGTTTTCTTGTGTCTAATTTAGACCAATTAGCAGCTCCACTGGAGCAGTTGTGGATGTTAATACTTTGCTCAAGGGCACTTTGACAGTAGTCACTGAGGAAGAGGTGAGTGTGTCTCTTTTATCAGGTGGCATGAGGGCTCAAATTTGTAACCGTCTGTAGACTGTAGCTTTTTGCTTTTTCCTTATTTATTGCATAACACTGGGACACCTTTGGAAAATGACAGGAAATGATAAGGTGTGAGACATATTTTCACAACCTTTAAAACAATGACACTCTTTTAAGGCTTAGTAAAAACAACAGAGAAGCTCTGATTTTCCACCAACAGTTTTTTCTTCAAACTTTTGTGACCCATCACCTAAACTTTACAACCCCCCCCCCCAAAAAAAAAAAACATTTTAAAAAAACAGACAAACTTGAAAAAACAAATTAACAAGAAAATTAATACAATAATACTGTTATTTACAGATTATTATTACCTGTCTACACTCACTACTCTTTATATCTTACATTTATATAACTGCTCTACCATTGATGCCTTATGCAAGTGGATCTAAAAATGCTTCTGTTAAAAAAACGTAGAACGTTAAAATGTAGCTTAAAATTAAGATAATTAAAGTAAAAGCATTTTGATAAAGTCTGTTACATGAAATCTCAGAGGGAATATTCACGATGGCAATATTAATTTCTTCCTGTGGGAGTCAAGGGATTTACAGAAGCGAGTGAGTAATTTATCACCTGTGATGTATAAAAGAAATTAACAATATTAATAGCACATTGACTATTATGAACAGAAATTATAGGACAGACTGATGGTTTTGAGTTTTTTAATCCATAAAATTCAAATCTCATATTCTCCACCTTATCAAACACACTGTACCATATACAACAATAGCATAGTTTGACTTTAGGCCACATATTTGACTGCAAAGAGTATTGTAGGAGAGGGTAATTTTGTGTGTGTAGGAGTATCTATTATTACATAATAAACAAACAGCAGGATGCCTCTGAACTTCTGGAGGGCCAGGATTCCTTCTTAACCTTTAGACGCCTGAGTCTAAAGGTCTCTTTTGAATAGGCCTCAGTTAACTGTGTTGTGACTTCACTCGTGAATTGCCTCTTCATTTAATCTTATTTTAGTATAGCAGGGTAGTATGAATTGCTAGTTTGAAATACTTTCATAATTGACCTGTAGCTTGAATTTGTGACAATTTCTACTCCTAATAATTATAATAATACATTTCATTATATAGTACTAACTTTGCAAAATGCTTTACAGGTATGAGAGAAGATAAGTTCAGGACCCCTGATGGCAACACTGGACTCTCTTCTCTCTTCAGCCTGAACCCGGGGACCGTTAGCAACAACCAGTCAGCAGTTCTCAGGCTGCAAGCCAGAGTGTAAGGAGACAGAAGGTCAGAAATATAGAGTGAGGGGAGGCCTATCTGTGCCTTAAAAACAAGTGTTATAAATTTAAAATCAATTCTGGAGGCCACTGGTAGCCAGTGCAAGGAAGCCAAAACAGGAGAAATATGATAATATTTTTTAGTTCTCGTGAAAACATCAGCAGTTTTTTAGTTTTAAGTAGAGGTCTGCTGGATTTATAGACATATATAATTGAGTATCATCGGCATAAGTGAAAAGAAATCTTGTGATTTCGCATGGCCTGTCTCAGAGGTAACATTCTAAATGCTCTGAGAACAATAAAGGGCCAAGAATGAACCCCTCGGTGACGCCACAGGTAATAACTGCACTGGTAGATGAGGCATTCCTTACAGACAGAGAGAAAGTTCAGATAAGATTTGAACCACGGAGGAGCAGTACCTGTCATACCCACCCATTTCTCCATCGATTAATATGCAGAGATCAAGTGTATTCTAGTAAAGGCAGCAGTGAGGTCTGACAAAATTAAAACAGTAAATCAACCATCAGATTAACTAAGCTGAATGTCATTAGTAACCCTTACAAGTGCAGTTTCAGCACTATGATGAGTTTAAAAGTCTGACTGGAACCTTTCAAACAGACTGCTCTTTTTTTAAAGGATATGAGCCATGTATACGCCATCTTCTCCAATATTTTGGCAAGAAGATTTCATTTAGATGTTGGTCGATATATAATTAGTTAGGTTATCAGTGTCTTAGATTATTTTTTTTCACCTACATACACTTAGATTTACATGAATCTTAAGTACACAAAAACTTGTGCAGGAGAGATAGAACACTGAAAGCGTTTACAAAAACCTTTCCTAAAAACTCAAGGCGAGATAAACAGAATATTATTAAATAAAAATGATGAGGGATAGGGAGGCTACTTCAAAATAAAGATAAGATGGTTAAGTTTTAGCAACAAAAACTTTTTGTTATGGTTGGGAAAATTGTGCTTTTGATGTAAAAAGGAACCAGCATTGGTCAATCGGAGACTGAAAGAGAAGTTTCTCAGCGTCTCCATCAATCGACAACCCTAACCTCCTCCCCCAGTTATTGCGGCAGTGTATCAACATCACTCCTTACCTTCACCATTGTTGTCTCAAAAGTGACCAGTAGTGCTGAGGTCACTTGTTAGAAAAGCTTGATGTTGGTTAAAGCATTTAAACAAAGAATCAATGTCTTATAAAGACAGTCTCCATCTACATACACATGCACATACACATCTATAAAATGCACAGTGCTCATCATGAAAGGAAATATGTGATTTTCTCAGTGCACTCTGCCCAGTTACATCACTGTAGAGACGACTGGGTCTGTGGCTCTTGTATTCTTTGTGTCTAGGCTCTCGAAAAGAGGTGACCTGAGGTCATCAGCTCAAATGTAAGAATCAGACAACCTTGTAATTTTCACTCCCCAGTCAGTTGTTATTCTTTAAGCTCAAGTTGCCAAGGCTTCACAACAAAAAGGTTAAAACTGATTCAGTGAGACAAGGTCATCATTTTACAACACAAGCTTAAGCAGTTTATTTTGTGCAGGGAAAAATAAACTGTGCTGTACCTTATCGCAGATCTGCTTGGGTATTTGTCTCAAAGAAAGTCCTGTTCACAGCCTGTCCACCACTGCTCCCGTATATCCAACAGTTCAATATCCAGGCCTTTTATTGTAGTAGGTGTTAGATTGTGGTATAAGAGCACAAGGGAAGTGTGGGAAGTGACCACAAAGCAAAAGTGAGGAACAGATCAGTGAGTCCGTATGGTGAGAGAGAGAGAGATGTCCTCAGCCTGAACTGGTTCATATTAGACAGGTAACAACTATGAATTGTTAACGTAAAGGGGAAAATATATGATTGATTTGCTTTAAACAACAGTCTTAAGTATTTGCTGGCAAACATTTGTCCTAGAAATCAAATCTATCAGAGGCTGTACAACACATATCTTTAAATATACTGACAGTCCTAGTGTAATCCCTCACAAGACAGATTTTTAGTACACTTTGAGACAGTGGGTGGACATGCTCACTATTGCGAGAAACATCTCTTGTTTTTTTTTTCCTTGTTTTTTTTAAGTTTCTAATGGCCTTGCATTATAAAGTCATAAGTAGTTTGACCATCCTGTTAGGCAACATGTTGTGATGCAGTGATCTCAAGCTGGATATGAATCCCCTGTTGATCAGAGCCAAATGAAGTGATGCATTTCCATTTAATTGCATTCTCATTTGCAGTGAAAAGACTTGCATATTCATTGGCATTCACACACACTTTGATCACTAAGCACTTTATGAGGAATTTCTGCTGTTCAACCTTTAAGATGTAATTATAAAAGCAAAAATATATTATTTATACACTGTTTTAACAACTTACATAGATAATTTATCTGTTTTACTCTCAGTATTTCAAATATTTAAGCCACTTTTTTTCAATACATTTACATGCTGTAAGGACACAAGTATATTGTGACAGTAGGTCTTTTAGTCCTTCTCACTCACATTCATCAGATTATTATTTATTGTTTGCATTTTTATGCAGATGATATTTACATTTATGACAAAGGAATTACTGTGGCATAATTATTGCCTACATCTCTAATATGTTGTATTTTTCCTTTTGTCATTTGTTAAAGACCTTGATCAAATCTGCAAAACTGATTGTTTTTGAGTAAAGTCAGAGAATGGTGAGGCTGTAGTTTTTTTTAGGGACATCATATCAAACTAACTGAGAAGATGTGGGAGAGTCTGCAGCCAAGCATCCCATCTTTCCTCTGCAGAAACTTAAAAATAATGTCAGCCATTGCCAGTGACCATGATACAATGATACCCCTGGTTTCTGTGTGCTTGTTTTGAAACTGTGACATTGTGTTTATGGGTGCCCACCGGGGCTTGAAATTAGCACCTGCCCACCTTCCAATTATAGTTAAAAATTAATTGTAGCGAGTAGTGTCATCAGGTTACCAGCCAACTTGGCAGGTGATGAATAAAATGCTGTTACTCCTGCAAAGGTGCAAACGGAGTAGCCAAAATAAAGTTAACTATGCACAATACAGGTGAAGTGGACTCTAGCAGTACCTATACATCACTAGGAAGCACTCGGTGCATCCTGAGCTTAAAGATCTCAAGAAGCAAAACCACAAATGCTTTTTATTGATCAGTTTTATTTCAGTTTTATTGTCATTTTATGGTAATGTTCTGTAAATGACAGATTTACCCTGCAGTAGTGACATTATTATCTCTCAAACTTTAACATTAAAAATGTTATTACAGCAGACCTGATAGGAAAAAGCAATCATTAAATGGTGTATATGCTAGATACTGCAACCTGACCAGGTTCTGCAGTTCTGTCTTATTGTAGGAAACATAATAATTCTCTAGATACATACATGTTGTTCTACAGGCCTGTGCACCAGCCTGATGTCTTTGCTGCATGCTTACATCACCGTGGTGCATTAATATGAAACGGTGATAAGACTTCTCCATCAAAGCTGCATGCCGTTATCTGAAATTAATCAACACCCCAGAAGTCACTCAGAATCGAGTATTCATTGCGGCCATGGTATGAAAGTGTAATGAAATTTATTAGATCTAAAATGGGTGTGACCCTATAAGGATAATACCAGAGTTATTGAGGTTTTTTGTGCACTTCAGAAGAGAGGAATGGTTTTCCATCTACCACAGACATTTTGTTATATTCACTGCTGTGCCAGAGGCTTTGATCTGAGATGTATTTACCTAATATCTCCTCGTTTCTACACGGTGCATTTGAAACCTTCAGGAAATTTTGATTTTCTCAGAACTTGGTTAGTCTGCAAATATGCCCAAGAGGTCAGGTTTGCTATTTTAGTGTCTGCAAATGTACTGTGCTGAAGTTGAATAAAAAGAAATTTTCAAAAGATACAGCAACTGGAGACTTTGCTTGAGCATCACATAGCCACCACATGTTGAACCTCACTCCACCTACACTTTTTTTTTTTTTTTGAAAAGACTGTTGCCAGGAGCCAAAATATGAAACTATTCTTATCACAGAGGTGACAAAGCTTTGTGACTCAAAGCTCCTTAGTGACTGACATGCTGACCTGAACAATGAATTAAAGGCAAATTAGTTTTCCATAGTGTTGTTTTGGAGACAGTTGACATTAATCAGGAGGATTTAGTCAATAGCGGCATATCATATTAGCAGAAGTCCCAACTCTCAGTGTCACAGTTGTTAATTAGTGCTACCAGTATACTGGCCGGTGCAGCGCTTTGTTATTTCAGTTGTTGTTATTGAAGTCGTGAAGCACTCTGTGGTGTATCTTGTTAAAATGCAGCACACTGTTTGATCTGTAACTTTGCTTAATGGTTCTAGATATTAAATATAATTGCACGTCAGAGTAAAAGCTGGTATTGTGACAACACTATTCCCCATGCTAATTACTCCCAGTAATTACCATAAACAGTAAGGGTTAAAAGTGTGAGGGTTCAGAAATGTGATTTTAAAGTATGTTGGACCAAGTTCCTGCATAGAGTTTGCAGGCTTTGTTAACATTTATGTTGGTTTCCTCTCAGTTTAAAAGCCTGCGAGTCAGAGCTGGAGGTTCTAATCCATCTTCTTGCTCACTGATGTGAAGGTGAAGTATTTGTCTTTGTTAGATCTGTCACAGACTGGCAATGTGTGAGGAGTGTTTCCATCCTTATGCCCACTTTGGTACCAGTACCAAGTATAGATTTCTGTCAACCTCAGTACAACAAGTGGGGGAGAATATTATGAATTATTGTTTTGCCTTTTGAGATTTTTTTTCCAATCTGTGTATTTGATTTTTGACTTATTTTTATGTACTTTGAGGCTGAACAGGTAGAATACTACTCGTAATATACTTTTATCATGTACTGAATACTTTCTGTACAACTTTCTTTGAGTTCTTAAAATTAATTGCTGGAAAAATGCATATGGCTTTTTTTTTCAAAGTCAAGGTTAAAACATTCAGAGGCCTTAGTACAGATTGCCCAAACATCCTCAGCAAGTATTACTTCTGTTTATCCTGGATAACACAAGTGGCAGAACAAGTATCTTTCATGATGTTACATCTTTTAGCAGGCGCTCTCTGGGGAAAACAGAGCGGCTTTGACTCTAATGCCTCCTGACAATTTATCCACTGCTCTTCATTTGCTTTACTAATAAGCATATGTCAGCTGTTTGTGAGTCTCATTAAACAAGAATCTAGCTAGGGCAATGTTCATTTGAACCTTTATCGACGAATTTTTATGTTCAAAACACACAAAGAATCAATACACATTAATAGAATGATTTAATCTGATGTCGCAGCTTTCTTTTAATGCCTTTTACTGCTATAAACAAACAGCATGTTTACTCTTACTTTGAGTTAGACCTTCACCTTACCTGGCTAATTATCTTTTTAATGGGGACTCTTGTCACTTTTTCCATAATTTCGCTTCTGCTTCAAGTCAAATAAGCCCTAAGGTAGAGAGGAAGACATCTCAGCACGTAATGATCTCCAGGACCCACACCCTGCTTTTGATACATCTGTGATGATTGTGGTATTCAAGGCATGTTGGGAATAAATGACATGTTATTTAAAATGATGGATTATTTCAGTCAAGGCAACAGTTTTAAATTTTAATGAATTTATGCAAACAGTAGCACCTCTGAGATCCTGGAGGTAAATAAACCTGCAGAAGATCAACGCACTAGCTTCTGCAATGTGCAGTGTAGACTGAAGAAGACCGATTAGCAGCTGGAAAATGTTTAGGGGCCTCCAGTCAGGTCATTGAAAATTCTGTAAATCTGAGACTGATGATAGACTGCCCTGAGTCTGACAAAGTTTAAAATGTACACAGACAAAATCTGTGCTCAGAACTGGCCAGCAGCGCAGTGGTAGGAGGAGAGGTGACAGTAGAAGTGCTTATCTCTCGACTTCTGTGGATGACATACCCTGTCTCTTAGAAATTATATATAATAAAGTTGTTTTCCCGTTTCCCATTTTTCACTAAACATAATCACTGGCTGGGTTGTGGTCATTTTATTAATGGAAACATGAGTCTCCAGAGTTAGCTGAGGTAAATGGCAGGGAGTTTGAATCCAGTGTCCTGTGATCAGGTTTAGGCAAAAAAAAGCACTTTTATAGTTTTGGTTAAAAGTGTAAGTAAGCATTTGCTATCGCTACATAACCATTAGCACGTTAACAGCTATTAACTTACCAGTATAGAGGAGAGCTGTCTTCAGTGGTGGAAAGCAACTGCAAGTGTATATTGTACTGCAAGATTAGGTATTTTGAGCATTTTACTGTTATGTTAATTTTCAAAATTTTTGCAACTTGCCAAATACAGAAACTAACAATATTTCCTCATTTTAGTAATAGATGTAGTCTAGTCACAATTATTGGTTATTGGTCTTATTTAAAAACAAGTGTAAAATGACAATGATAAAAACTGTATAAAGGTTCCACTAATAGCCACTAGAGGCAGCAGTGTTACCCCTGATAACAGTGGCTGTAATGTAAAAATTTAATCAAGGATGGTAAGAAAGTCATATGCAAAAGGTTCATCCATTTTGGCTGCAACAAATGATAATTTTCCTCATCGATTAATCTAATGATTATATTATCAATTAATGTACTGATCTAAAATGTCAGAAATGCAGATAGTTCAGATAGTCTGTGTAGTTCAACAAAAGTCTTAAATCCCAAATATATGTTCAATTTAAAATGATTTACAACATTTTTGTTTTCCAAGCAAAAATGAAATGAACAGAATGAACACATGGCTTCTTTGGCTGGTCTCACTGTTCTGTCCAGGTGTTTCAGAGCAGAAGGCAGATCAAGACCAATCACACACTATACTGTCTGCACTATTTCACATGGCATGGTCTCAGTGAATATATGCCACTACAGCTGGATACCTGGCCCACTCACTCAGCAAGCCTGTCCACAGTAGTTTGGCCAGAAAAACAGGAAGAACAGAACCTGAAGGGGAAAGGTTTCTCCTCACACGAAAAACACTATTTTATCAAACTACCTGCTGCTCAGTTAGAGACTGTTTTGCTTTTAGCCTCTGATCACTCAGTGTAGTTGTGCTGGGGAACATTAGGGACACAGGGGACAGCAGAGAACAGGTGGATCTAATTGTCTTAATCATATCCTGCGCCATCCTGGCACAAATGACATTGAATAGTTTCAGATTGTCATTAACTGAACTTGTTTAATACCTTTCTCATAGCTGACCTTTTCTCACATACCTGTAGCAGGAAAAGCATAAGTATGACAAAAATATTAATGATGGCTCCGTTACATTTAGGTGTCCCAGGAAGCCATCAGCCAATATGCACAATACCAGGAAATTGAAACTGACAGAATTAAATCTAATGGAGCCATCTGTAATGTTATTACTCACTGTCTTGAAATGTCTAGAAAGGTGTATTTTGGACTGCTTGAGGAATGTTAATGCACTGTTCACTCACCCACTGTTATTGCAGGATTTGCAATACTAGTGCTAACTGTCACTAAAAACTGCACCAATGTCACCAATAACAACCTGCGTTATGTCCCAGTCAGTCATGGCACTGTGTGTTCAAAATCACTCCTGATTTAGTGCACCATATTTACCCTCTGCCATTTTATTTTAATTCTCAGAAGAGTTACATTGTGTAACATTGCACCTGTCAGTGATGACACAAAATGACAATGATGCATAAGCGTCCAAAATATAAATTAACCATTCACTAGCGAGGAAACTAACTAACTTAATTTTGGACCAAGCCCAACTTACACAATGTTAGGACTCTGAAACCAAATTGGCTTAATGGAATTCAGCCTTCATTAATTTTATTATTTACAGCCATTCATTAATTGACTGTGGATATGTTTACAATTCAGATTTTAATGAGTGTCTGACTCATTAGCATCAGGCAGCCAGCAGCTTCTACTTCTTACAATATTATATTATGTTAAAATACAACTGTTACAATTGTATAACTAATAAGTGTTAAACTCCTCACCAAATTAATCAGGGCAAAACCAGTGAGCCTCGCTTAGAAATTCCACCACATGTAGCATCGACAGTTTTAACTTTGAAACTATTCACAACTCTCAGGAACTTGATAAGCGTTCACATCAAGGTTGACCCTGTACTCATGGTTTATTTAGACAAAGTGTACTTTCCTGTCAAGAGGAGCTTTTTTTTGGTAAATGGAGGTGAATGTTCCCTAAACAAAAACACACCTAGGGTTATAGACAGGAAGCTGCAGAGGTTAACCATGCAGGAGGCATGTGGTTCATCCTGGTTTATTGCGGTTTGTGGACTTTGACAACCGCTGCATTCCCCGTTATCAATAAGTTGGATAGTGAGTAATTTGAACATATTTAGAATATCATTTATCTATAATTTTTCTGGTGCTTTAAAATCTTTTAACCATGATGTAGCTGTACTCATCTTGCACTAGCATCCCCTCCGTGACTCGGTAAGTGTTTTAAGTTTTAAAATGAGAAGGTATATGAAAGATATATGAGCTATTAGTAGTCATTTTCAACCTTGGAAGAAATCAGTACTGAATCAGTGATGAGATGTGAGCAGTCTTTCATGAGGAACTTGTATGATGAAAGAACAAATTAATCTAAAATGATACCTATAAATCCCTAAGTGAGATCTTCACAATGCAGCTTAAGAATTTACAGTTATTTTTGATGGCTCACACCATCCATCCATCCATACACCACCATCCCACTAAGGGTCGTGGGGGGCTGAGGGCCATCTCAGCATGCACTGAATGAGAGGTGGGGTACACTGCTGGAGAGGTTGTGACAGTCTATGGCAGGGCTAATACATACAGACAAACACATTTCACACTCACGTTCACACCTACAGGCAATTTAGAGTTCTCTCACCTGACCTGCACAGTCTGTGGACTGTGGGTGGAAACACACACAGACATGCTGAGAACATACAAACATCCAGGCCTACACCAACACCGACAAAATAAAATCAATTCTCATACTGTGCAACTTAACGTTTGTCACATTTATCAATTTAAAAAAGATGTCCTTTTGCTAAATTCACTTTTCCTGCTTAGCTTTCACATCATTTAATAACTCTTCATTTAGACAGAAACCTAGAGATTATTTTCTTTAATCCAAAAACATAACCAAAATGTCTCTGTTAACGCTTTTACTAGAGGTAATGAATTTATTCACGGCCACCTACAGGAGCTATTTCTGTAGAATTCAGATTTCTCTGCATGCCAGGGATGTACAATGAAGAACAAAGCTTAATTTCAGTCACAATGCGTACTAACACACCATTCCCTGCTCTGATGCATCTCATTCTCTATTCAGAAAGCGTGGTGTTGTTAAGTAGAATGCAGAGGAGGTTCAGTCCAAATTATCACTTGTTTTTTTTTTCACACTTTATCCTTCAAAACTACTTTCTGTTGAAGTGACAAAGCACATTTTTAGACGTAAAATGCAGATATACAAAGTGCTGTGTCCTAATTGTTGTGAGTACATGTTCATTTATTTTCTCATACTGTATCCACCCCTGGCGCCCACCTGCCCTACTAGTGTAAGAAGGTGCTAGGTGGTTGGCTTGTTAGATTCAGGACATCTGTATTAAGTATTAACATTTCTTGCTGAAGAGTCATTCATACAATTAGAAAGACATGCAGAATG
Organism: Lates japonicus; assembly: GCA_033238685.1. Lineage (NCBI taxonomy): Eukaryota > Metazoa > Chordata > Actinopteri > Centropomidae > Lates > Lates japonicus. The sequence goes on from BRZM01000007.1 coordinate 5,419,558, forward strand.
ACTACAAAGTGACAGAAAATGACCATAAAGAGACACAAAACAATCATGTAAAGTCCCAAAATGACCACAAAGATATGCACAATGACCTCTAATGCAAAACAATGAGAAATAGATGCAAAACAACTACAAAGGTATGCATTATGACTACGAAATGATGCAAAGCAATGACAAACAGACAGGCAACAGAGAGACGTAAAACCATTATTGTTGTTTGATATCTTTCAGCAGCAGGGGTGGGGGCCTTTTACATGTGTATGTCCAGGGGCCTATTGTCTAATAGTCCATGGCTGGAGGCCATTTGGAGTTAGAGTTGTTTATTTGGGATTTACCCTAACCCTTCTTTCAATCTGTGGCCCATCCATTCAAAAGTTTCCAAACCTGCCCCTGAATGTGCTACTTGTCTGTAACTGTTTGTTCTGTGTCTGCCTGGAAACCTGGCCAAAGTGTCTCTGGGCCCTTGGTCTAATGCATGCCGGGATATAGGCTACAGCCCCCATTTGACCTGTGGGTATGGAAAATGAATGCATGACAATTTGCTAACATGAATTTAAGTACACAACAGTTGCATCTGATACAAGTAGTAAGCCTGCTTCAGTTTGACTCTCTGCAGATGTTCCATTCAAGTTCATCAGCTTCTTCACTTCCTAATGCCTGATTAATGCTCAGATTCATAAGTTAAAAAAAGAGAAGGATAAACAGGAATAGTTGGTGTTTGTGCAGAATACGTAGCAGCCTGCAGAGTGAGAGCTCCTGCTAATGAAAATCATGGCACTTCCTTCCTTCTCTGTGTGATTAAACTGTCAATACAACTGGCATAATAGAGAATTGTTTTTCACTGAATAAATAAAATAATGCACCAAAGTATTGAGTATTCAGAGGATTCTGAAAATGCTTTTAGTGTGTGATGGGAAACGCTGTTTCTTATTAGATTGCAATCTAAGCTATTTAAAGTCTTGAAGCCTCTGCCTAATTGCATTCTTTTCTGCACAGTCTTTTCTCATGTCACAGGCAGCAAAGTTCAGAGTTAATAACTGTAAACCCCCCCCCCCCACACACACACACACTTTTCAACATCTTATAGCTCATATAAATAACGTGAACACGAGCAACAAAATCTTGATGTTTTTTTCTCAGTTATGTCTTGAAGAGCACTGAAAATCAATTTGTATCATAAATATTTGGCTGTTAAATATATAGGATGTTGTTGAACATGAGTTGATAGTGGTAATAAGTGCCGTTCATTGACAAGAGTGAATAATTTCATTTTTTACATGTCTTCTGAAAGCATGTCACTATCAGGGCAATCAGTGACAGCTTCCAGAGACTTTATGATTGCCGGACAGATTAGATGACTATAGTATGCACCAAAGCCTCATCCAGGAAATAACAAGTGCCTCCGCAATCAGAAACGCGCCTTCCAGAAAAGAAGAAGAAGATGAAAAAAAAGAAACCCTGTGATTACAGCGTTGTGAGATTAAAAAGACACCACACTGAGGACATAGCTGTGGTGAATTCCCAGCTGGGACAAAAGCACCAACAATGTGTGACAGAAAGAAAATCTCACATTGTGTGACATCATTGCTCAAGATTGTGTAGTGATACATACAAAACACAGCAAAGCAGCAGGACGTCATTTCACTCACAAAACGATTTAGTCCCTTGGTGTAGTCTGAAGTGTTTCCTTATGAGGTTTACAGCAAAGGCACTAAAGCATTTTTCATGCTATCTTTTTTGTATTAGCTTAAAAATACAACGCTTAGCTAAATCCTAGTAAAAATGACCTTTGTTTGAACACAGGCATAAATGTAGGGGTTTCCCTTTCAACAAAGTTGCTAGTTGAGGCCCTGTTTCTTGATGCATTATTGCCACTTGTGGATCACGGCGATGGGGTGAAACCATTGGCAGGTGTTTAAATTTTGTCACCCGATTCCATGTGTGTGCATGTGAGCAAACAAAACAGGGACCCACTCAAAAAACAAATGCTCCATTACGTAACTAGTGGCCAGAAACTCTACAATGTACCTTAAATGTGTCAGTTCTGTGGACACTTACCAATCAAGTAACTTACCAGATATATAACAGATGAGTGGTTTCTACATCCACTTTATTTTAAGGCACTGCACACCCACACAGATGTTTTCACTTATTCTGGGTAATTAGACATCTGCTCAGATTGATGTTAGGCAGGACTCTGCTGGAATCATACGTGGTCATCAAATTCCATGAACCAACAAGAATAGCGAATCTCTCCTCTAACAGGTGCGGCAGGAAAATGAAAGTTGGAGTATCAGTGATGTGACAAACAGTATTTCTGAGTGAAATGAAATATGTGGCAGGGATATAATTACAGGTGGGATTTAAATCACATTTTTCTGATTTGCTTGGATCACTTGCAAGTGGCCGTGGATTAGTGCATGTATAGAACAATATAGAGCTGAGGAGGATTGTTGGCCTCCACCCACGCCTCCCTCACCTGCATTGTTAAATCGGGATCATGGAGGATGAGAGAGAAATGACTAAATTAGACCGCAACTACATTCTTTTGGAAATGTAAACAAAAGATCCAAACACACACCTCTGCTCTGACCCCTGACATTGCTCTGCAAGCTACTGATGAGTTAACGGTCAAAGAGGTGTTTTATATATACTTCCAAATCACATTTGATGTGAGAAATTTATGTATACCCCAGTTCAAGATGAGTCATGAGGATATTTTACTGTTTTACAGGAAGAGAAAGGAAAAAACACTCAAAATATATGTATTTGACATTTAACAAAATATATTTGAATAGTTAATACAGCAAAACATTTTTATTACACTGATGGCAAGATCTGGGTAATCAACAATTACTGTTTTTGTTGTGAGGAAGGACCAACCTTTTACAAACAAGTTATAAAGAACACATACAGCAGAGTTCTGTCAACTTTTCCCAGTCAGTATTCCTTTGCACAGTTTGAGACATATGATGTTGGTAACAGGAGACTGAATGAACTGGAAATCCACCCTTTCCTTCTATTAACTTGGTGTGGAGAGCCAATGGCCAATAAGAGTCCAGGTTACAGTGGGGGTGAGGCAGTCTGGCTGTCATCTACATACATCAGCTCGCCCCATTACCTTTATTGTAGCCCACTCTGTACTTGACAGACATCTGATAAAGAAAATTGACAGTTGTATTTGGTTCTTTTATATTTTCTTATGCTGGAGGATAATCCATTAATTGTTTATTCATTGAACACTTTTGACCTGTCATAATGAGGAAAAGCCCAGGTATTGCAACAGCATTAACAATGACTCTGTTTCGTTCAAGTGTCCCAATAAAGTCGTGACGTAATGGCAGCATGAACAAGAGCCCTGGAGACTGAAGCAGCTAAATGGAATTTAACTCACTCATATTATTATTTCCAGCTCACTCAATACATTTCTAAAACTAATACAAAAACAATATGTTATAAAGTTGTTTATGAACAAGAATAAAAAGAAAAACTAGATTTCTTTTGGACTTGTTTTGTATAAGACTCATGAGATGTAGTTTGTGTCAGGCAGATTCCCAGCCTTTAATACAGGAAAGAGCGTAGAGCGTGCTACTTAAAATGTGGTGAAAGGAAATGAACTGATCCAGCCTATTGTAAAGAAGGAGTGTGTTCAAGGAGTCCCTCTTACTCTGAATTGAGTGGTAAGCAAATTCATATTAAAGCTACAAGAGAAATAATTAAAAGCCTAAAAACTTTTATCTTCCCTGAATGGAACCATTGAATTTTTTTTCCTTTTCTTTTTGTGTCTCCAGCCTCTTCTCGTTTATATTCTGCTATGATCAGAGGAGTCTTTGTTTGGCTGGAAAAAAAAAAAAGATGAGGACCAAAAGATAATAAGGGGAAGAGACAGGCAGGCTCAGTACCACCAGAAGCAAAGTTCCGGTAGCAAAGTCATGTGACCTGTGTGGGCACATGTCTTATAATTTCTAGTGTGTAGACTCTTTGATTTGGTCTCACTTTCATATCGTAATAGGCCGATCGGTGTCTCTGGCTCCAACATGTAGTGTGCTCAGCAGTTCTTCTTCTCTTCTCACCAGTAGTGTTGACTGGTGGTCCTAACGACCTGCCTGTGCAGCGCTCATTTGATCATTCGCTTGTTCTGCTTGGCGATCGGTAGCTCGTCTCCTTCGCTGTGTAGTGTATTACTGGCCCGGGTCTCGGATCTTTTCAGCTCGTCAGAATCATCCATCAGCATAAATCTCCTTTAACAAAAGGTGAAGGTTTCATCCCATCAACATGAAGGTGCTCATAGATCCTGAGTTTCAACAGCCCCTGGTTAAAAAAAAAAAAATTATAGATTCATTCATAATGCTCTTTCTTCTGGGGATAAGCCACAGCAGTAAGCACATCAGTCATTCAGCTACATGTGATATGAGCTCTGCTACTTAAGTCGCTTTCCAATACCATGATGTAAAATACTCCATGATATATGATTATCATATACTGCATCAGAGACGATTACTGCTGATCCATCAACAGCATTATACTGTTTGTTTTACTGGTCAAAGTGGAGCTAGATTGAACTACTTCATATACAGTTATGTGATTTAATCAAGTGGTTTCCAACCATCCCCAAAAGGGTCACATGATAAATCTAGGTGGTGGGGTGATTAGGTTAATGAGAAGGAGAGAGAAGAAAACATACATTTTGAAGCAGCAATAAAAAAGTAGTTGATTAATAGTTATATATTGGTTAGAAGATTTGTATCAGCGTCAATTGCAGTACAAAGGCAACTGGACTTGCTTCCAGGTTCCTGAGAACGTTCCTTGAACTGAAGAATTGTGGGTATTAATTTGTCATCTTTGAGTTTCTCTGTCATCACTTATTTTAAATAGCAATACAGTTGTTCGTACTGCACCTGTCATTAACCTGGCTCTTGCCAAGAGAGATCCCCATTTTTGTATACAAGCCTGAGAATAATTTACCCAAAATAATAAACAGAGGCACAGTCATGGTAGAAATGGGTAGAAATTTTTAGCCTCACCATAAAAAAACCTTTTTGGCATAAAAAATAAAATATAAGGCCTGAGGTAGTATCTTTTGTGTGGAAAACACTTTGCAGTCGTAGCTACAACTCTAAGACAATTCTGTGTCAACAGCTGCTGCTGTGATATGTGGATCTTAAAATGCTTTGCACAGATGGAATCAGGAGGCTTCAACCTTTCAGACAATATAAAACTTGTCAAGGTTGTGTGAAGACTGAATCCAGCACAGACCAAAACACACCTCTAATAGCACTACCAAGGCCAAAGCATTCCACAAGTGGGATGGTAATCTGGATGGTAACTGGCAAATGTATTGCATCACAGAATATTAAATAAACTGGCAATAAATATAGGCACATTCTAGAGCTGATCTGATAAAATTTGGCAAGACTGAAACAGAGAAGAATGCATGCAGTACAGAAATGTTAAACTATGGTTGAGGTAATTTAGAAACATTGTCACGGTTTTCATAGTTTGCTTACAAAAAGTATTGATTGATTTAAACTGGAAAATATTCAGAATAATTTATTATGTATTTTGGTCACAATTCCTTATCAATATTTGCCTTATGTTTTCAAAAAAAGATAATTGGACAGCATATCATTATCTGAATTTTTAAAACTCTTAAATATTGATGTCAGTATTGGCCCTCAAAAATCCAGTACTGGCTGGATCATCATACATTTGGAAGTGAATTTCACTGTTCTGAGATGTGAGCTGCCTCAGCATTAAAAAAAAAAAAAAACGATAGAGAAAAAAAATCCAATGCACAGGCCCAAAAAGGGTGTCAAGTGACCTGGTGGACATTGTTACACTGCCTAGAATGTCTCCGACAGCTGTCATAGACCCTGAACGCAACACAGCCGGATCCAGTGGACAATGGCTGTTGGAAAAGCTGTAAAGGTGCAATATGTATGTTTTTGCTATTGTTACATAGCCAACATAAACATTAACAGCTGTTTATTTACCATGAGCTTCAGCCATGGCATTTACAAGAGGTTAGAATATGCCCTCTGGGCCGTGCTGTTTCTTCATGCTCTAATGTTGAATTGAGAGCAGTCTAGACACTATTGTGATTAGCTATCGCAAGGTGGTATTACAAGATGGCATGGATTGGGGCTAGCTGGTTAGCACGCTAACTTCATTAGAAGAAAAGAACCAACAGAAATAGACAGCTCTTGGCCAGTAAAGGAATGAAGTTTGATGCTGAATTCGCAATGTTTCTTCTGGACTGGTAAGTAAACAGCTGTTAATGCTAATGTTGGCTGTGTAGTGATAGCAAAAACTTATAGCACCTTTTAAAGTCATTCTGGCATAGAAGTCATAATAAAGATGCTGAGTGTATACTGTATGTGCACCCTTAACTTTATTTCACAGTACTTTGTCTGAAAGCAGATAACATAGTATTTAGAAATAAAATAAAAAAAACACATTTTGTGCTCTTGTTTGTTTTGATGCACTTTGAACAACAACTGTTGATCTTTCTAAAGGTTTTCTCAACACTTTAAACTCTTATTAGACACAGAAGTGCTACAATATGCAGTATAAAAACATGTCGCTAAATAGCTAAATGAACTAGAAACCTGACAGCTCTCAGAAGATACTGAAATGCTTTTATAAAAATAACAACAAATGGAGACTCATCAACAGTATCAACATTGAAATAAAACAAAAGGAAATTTACACTTGTACACATATCCCAAAATCTTAAGGCGGTTGAAATATTAAGTCAGACAACCAAGTTAACACTTTACAAGGTGCTTACATAACACATTCACATCAGGCTCATGAATGCTTCATTTCACATTAATGAATAATAACAGCGTCATGACACACTTACATGAAATGGATGCAGCATTATGACACAGAAAAATACAAATGGGCTAACTAATGCCTGCAGTTATACTTACATACTCAATGTCTAATGGAACAAAAAAGAGTTGATGAAAAAATATGTCACTAGACAAATTCATTCCCTCGGGTCAGCTCTGGTAACGCAATTCACAGTATGTACAAAGCAGTAAGTCACTAAGTCTGATTTAATGTTTTGTAATTCATTGATGTGGAAGTGTTTCATATTTTACACTCTGATGTCCACTTTTTGAGTATGCAAAATATGTCACAAGACTGAAAAGTTAGACAGAAATAGAGGTGCAGATGAAGTGATCTGACACACAGTATCTTTGGAAAAATGCATCAAGAATCAAAGCAGAAAAGAATGGTTCGCCTGGTGTTAGAGAGGAAAACACAAAAAATGTTTGTGCTTCAAAAAGTGGATCATCATCTGTTGTCTGGAGATGATGTCTGTGTTTTTTTTTTAGAGCACCACACATTCTGGGCAAAGTTGCTTCAGGGCTGTCCAACATAATAAAGTACTAGATTTTATTTGATTTTAGTAAGTGAGGACCACAAGAAGTGAGTTTCCATGTGCCTGTGTTCATGGGCATTTCCATTTTTGTGCACAAAATAACTTGTGTGGAAACACCAGAAATATGGAAGATACTGGGAAAAAAATTAGCAGACTGTAGTGTTCCTCAAATTGATACATTAAACATAATAAATGCCATATTTCTATTATGTTTTCAACATTGTTTTCCTTTGCTGAAGTTGAGGTTTGACTGGTGCTCTTTTAATTGCCTCATCTTGTTGCCACGTCTTCTTCTGCAATGGTATAATGGCACCCGACTGGAGAATAGCACCATCAACGGCTGATCTTGATGCAGTCAACTCCTAATATTCACATAAGAGTAGTGGATGGACTCTCACACTTTTGCTGTGTTTCTGGTAATTTTGTTAAAATTTGCACTAACTCTGGATGGACACTTGACTAATGAGAGTAGCAGAGTTAAAATAGAAAGAAGATCTGCTGCAGCTTGGGAAGTAGTTTGCGTTGCTTCCTTAAAGACTAATAAGCATACATAATAAAATATTATAAATATATAATATCTCTGTAGCCCTAGAATTGAGAGATATGAAGTTTAAATGCTGAAACTCAAAGAGCTCTTCTCCCTTGAAAAAACCCCACATTCTACACTGACAACACATTTAGTGTTATATTAGTTACAAATGAGTAGGAGAATTGAAATCATATTTATTGCTCATTCATAAATATGCAGTGAATCATCATGAGCCTGTTCGGAATAAGTTATATAAACAACATACAAAGAGAAAGCGTTAAGTCTTATATTTACTCAAAAAACTTCATGATATACAAATTCACAGCCAGTAAGTCAGAGGATTCAGTTTCACATTCTCAAATTTTACTCTAGCATGTTGATATTTGTCTGGTACGTAGCTTTAATAATATACAAAAAGATTTAACAGCCTAGCAGTTAAAAATAAAAATGTAGCCTCTCAGCAAGCAACAGGGTCCAGCCGAAAAACAAACTACTTTCCTGCATTTATCGGATCAATCATTATGCAATATAATACACTGGAAGAAATATTAAAGCAAAGGAAAAGAGAAAAACACAGTCGGTAATAGCATTAAATAAATATTTCCTTGAAAATATACATAAAAGCTGCCATAGACAGATCAGAATATGTATCTGTTACATTCATCCATCGGGCTTTCCTGCAGGGAAGAACAGCTGTCTGCGTACCTTAACAACAGGTGACAGAGTACAGCTGTCTTACCTTTGAAGTGTTAGTTATTAATAACAGGCTTTCAATACTATTGTGTGTGTAGATGTTGTTGTTTCCCAATGTTTTCACTTTTAAAGGTGTAACTGATACAATAACAAAAAAAAAAAAGAACAAGTCAACATGGACCTACTGCTGTATGTTCATATGATTCCCAGACAGTGCAGAAATATTGTAAACATTTCGGCTTTTTCTACTTTGGTACTAAAGATACAAATGATGGTTCACAAAACTGACGACTGAGCTTCATTACAGCATGTGATATACTGCATCTCACCTGCATGAAGTCTGTCAGAAACCATCCAGTGAATACTGCGTCGTGTGACTAGGGGACTTGAAAACTGAATCCATCTGTATCTTGTAAAATGCATGTAAAAAGCTTTAAGAAAGATAAGAATAAAAAAAACAGGCGGTGATGGTTAAAATGACAAATGTTCTGACAGGTTTAAAGTGGGACATGCCGTTCTTTAGCAACAAGTTGATCTAAATAAACAGCGTTCCATTTGCTAAACCTGAATCATCCACTAGTACGTTTCCATTTACACAGCAAACATTGCAAATATAGAAACCCACATCTGTACATAGTTTTGTTGAATTAAATAAATGCAGGGAGGGAAGGAAAAAAGTTCTTTTTGAATGAAAGGTCCAGATATTTCTTCCAAAAATATTGAGATTTCATTAGACATAATCTTCATATAGTAGTTTCATATTACACAACAGCAAATCCACTGTCACAGGACTTGGCCATGCGATACCCAAAAACCTATAATCCATTGTAACATATATATTATTAATTTGCAATATATTTTCTCTTTAATAGATAAAAGTTTTCCCGTTGGATGCTTTACATAATATGACAAATTTGAAGAATCTTAACCCCATTTTCCTCACAGTCAAAAGAGAATTTGATACACGTGAGTGAGTGGTTGATTATAATATGGAAGTTTCCATTGGTTCGGTTGTCAGATGAGGTTCTTGTGTCATTTCTGCAATGTGTGGTCCATTTTAAAAACACCTAAAGAGGTTATGATTTATGTTGGGCTGATACACCTTTCCAGTAGTCTAAAATATCATGCAGGTCCTCATCCTTTGCAAACTGGACTTTCTTACGCAGTGCATGCCCTGCGGCCATGTACTCCTCATCTTTGTGCCGTTTCCGATGGAGTTTGAACCGCTCCCAGATGCTGTGTGAAGGTTTGCAGTAGTACTCAGGACTGGAGGAGTAGCTTAGATTGTGATACTGAGATGACAGCTGGGAATATGCTAAGTCTCTGGAGCGGGAGTGCGTAAGAGGCTCCAACATGGAGGACTTGTGGCTGTCAGGTCCTTCGAGTTCCTCTATCTGAGCATCGGGGTACGAGTGCCGGTGGTCACTGTACTGACGGATCTTCTCTGCCTCAGCCCTCAGGATGGTGGCGGCAGGTGTAACAGTGAGGATGGTCTCTCCTGTTGGGGAGGTTTTCTCTATGTACTTGGGTTCAGCGCGATAAGGCCTGGGGCTTCGCATGGGCCCTCCTGTGGCAGTGCTGGGCCTCTTTGGTGAGACATCAGAGGTCCGATGCCTCTGCAGAGAATGATGGTAGCTGTCCTTGTACACCGGGGACAGAAGGCCAGATTTACTCTGTGGGTGTTCTGATAGTAGTACAAGCTGAGGCTCTGCTGTGGACACCGCTCCAGATTTCACCCCTTGAAAAGAGGTGGATTCTGACTTAAGAGCATCTATGCAGTTGTTAATTATCTGATTGACTTTATCCACCTCTTTTGCAATGGTGGAAATCTCCGCCACTGACCCCTGACTATTCCCAGGCATTCCCATGTCACACTCCCTGCGTTCATGGTGGTCCACGCTTCGCACCTCCATGTAATTTCCCTTCATCATTTTAGGTGTATCACTTATTTCTTGAAATTTGTACTGCTCCATTTCAGCAGCAGATGGCAAGTATGGCATACGCGCGCCATGCTCTCCCCAGCCAACAACTGCTTCTGCGACATTCGAGAAATAGTCCCTCCTTCCAGTTCTTGTCCATATTTTAGTTCCATTATATTTTTCTTCAGGCTGCCTGATTTTTTGTGCTTTTCATCTTGTTGACGTTTCCTCCGCAAGCAATAGTAGACCACCCCCAGAAAAATGACCATGCTAAAGAGGCAGCCTAAAATTGTCATAATGTAATGAGTAGCAGTTGGATTGTTTACAGCTCTGTCCTTTTCAATCCGAGGGCCAGTAGTGACTGTCAGACAAGTGTGGTTGTGTCTGAGAGAGTTGCGTATTGAAGCGACACAGTATGTGTAATTAGTGTGGGGTTTAAGGTTTGGTAGTTCAATATCCTCCTTTGTGTGTATCAGATTTTGAATATCTGTGAAGAAGCTGTTGTTGTACAGAACCAGGATGTACATCTTCTTGTAAGGATGAGGAATCTGAACTGTGATGGTGGCACCGGTATTTGTTACTTGCTTCAGTTTCATCTGAGGGGTTACTTCCACACTGCTGTAGGTTGTACTGATAGTAATGTCATCTGGTTCTGTGCCTGAGGGACAGTCTTCCAGCCCACAAAGTGTTGAGTCTGGTGGGTTTGTTGTAGACTCAGTGGGAACAGCAATAAATGGTGTTACATAGTCATCAGTACACACTGTCGTGAGCATGTGAAGCGCATTTCGATAGGTTGGATTGTTAGGATTCTGGCTCAGTAAACTATAACCAGAGACACCAGGAGGGGAGTCGCATACCATCCGCTCATTTGTCCTGTTCGGGAAAACTGAGAGCCATTTGACAAAGCCAAGCAATTCACATGAGCAGTTGAATGGGTTGGTGTACAGCTCACATGTGGTTAGTTTAGTCAGACTGGTAAATGTGGACCCGTCTAACTGCTGGATCCGGTTCATGGAGAGGTCGATGTTCTCAATGTTGGGGCATTCCCAAAAGGCATTGGGTGTCACAGTCTCAATCAGGTTTGCCTGGAGGTAGAGGTACTGCAGCTTTCCTAAACCCCTGAGGATTCCCTCTGTCAGGTTCCGCAACTTGTTGAAGCCCATTTGGAGGACTTGTAAGTTAAACTGAGCAGAAAAGGCCCCGTCCTCTATGTAGGAGATTTCATTCTTCGTCAGGTTCAGGTAGGTCAAGTTGGCAAAGCGACTAAGGGCAGAATAATGGATACTTTTGATTTTGTTTTCATTCAGACGAAGGTCCACAATGGTGCTGTTGATATGCTGTGGGATGGCCTCATAAGGTGGTTGGTTTTGGCTACAAATTGCAAGCCATACAAAGCCCTTTTCACCCTCAATTAACCAGCAGTCTCCACTCACTCTGCCAATATGAGTCAAATATACAATGGCTACAGACCAAAACAAGGCACTCGTCACCATGCCTAAGCTGCAGGCCATTGGTGCTTCTCTGAGAGTCATGTGCAGGGCTGGAAAATAAAATGAACAGAGGGTGATGCAGCTGTGGTTTCAGAACAGCTGAGATGATCCTGTTGGAAAATCAGCCAGATGTTCAACTGTTCTCAGGGCCAGAAACAATCCATTTATTTGTCTCCTCTTCATTGATGGATGGTGTTATTCCCATGTACCAGTCAGAAAAATGTTGAGTATCTGCCTTTATGCTGAGTTTCTTTCATTTAGGTTTGCCTGCAGTGAACTTGTGGTGGTGTGTTTTAGAAGAGATTTCACCACCTCAGGTTGGCTTGTGCTTTTCTCCTTAGAGGTTATCATCATTAAACGGTCTCATCTTATTGTTTCTCCCACTGTCTTCCTTCCTGTGTCTCTTTCTTGTGCACGGAGGAATAACCTGCAATATAAAGACAAGAACAGAAAGTTGACATTAATTAAATTTTATCAGGTTAGGAAATGTACTTATATCGCAGATGTTGGTATTGAAATGTTGCACTCAAAACTTAGGATTTATGTTGACTACAAGCTCTCCTTGTTCATGCCCCACCAATTATTTTGTACACAATTTAAGAGGTGTTTGCAGTCCCTGTGGCAGACTGCTATTAAAGGAAACCGTTGGCCAATTACCACTTGACAGGTTGGGAAAGGCAGGGTCCCTGTTTTCACACCATTAACCTGAGGACTGTCAGATGCAACTACGGGAAGCCAATGTTAAGAAGCTGCATTAAATCAATTATACAATGCCACATGAAATGACACTTTGGATCAATGTATTTAGTATTTTCCACTGAAAACCTTCATGCATAAATTTGAATCTTTTTGAGCACTCGATTATATAAGAAAGAAGAGGGAACTTGTGTTCAAGGTGTGATTACTACATCGTCCTAAATTAGATTAAGATCTTTTACAAAGGCAGCAGCAAGTCATGTTTACAAAATAGGAAAATAAAATTGCTCTGTAATCTGCAGAAGATGTAACTGCAGAAAGAAAAATATTCTCAAATGATTATTTTCTTGTTTTCAACACCTCTTGTTAATCTTCTGTATTAGATACAGAAAACAGCATATATATATAAGCACTTACTGTATTTCATCTGGTTTTTGCTATTTCATACATTAAGATAATAAAAGTGAATCCACTCTGATATAGTAGTTTACAATACAGCTGGCAGGGCTAAAAAACAGTTTCTCTTCTTATTTCAAAAATCTCACAGATAATTAAAAACTATATTTGTAGTGATCCTCTGTAAGTTTTGCTGAACATCAGCCCTTGTCGGAACAATTGACAGTTACAAGATAATGGTAAAAAATGTAGTGTAACAATATCACAAATAGTCATAGAGTGAGAAGAAGCAAGGTTCTTTCAGTAGATGAATTCAGAGCACAGCCTCACCAAATCACTCATTATTGCAGCTTTCATTATAGCATTTAAGTATTTATTGGTCAAAGTATCGCTTCTGACAAGGAAATAAAAAAAGAAAAAAATACCATGCTGCACTAGCACAGGTATGCAGTAGTGGCTGAGACTCCAATCACCCATAATAACGATGTGTCTTTTGAAGCAATTTGTTGGATTGATTTTAACATGCAGCAAGGGGATGTTTATACTGTATTGTTTGAGGAAGGATTTCATCTACACAGATCTATACATTACTGAACTGACATTTTAATCAGTGGAACTTTCATTCTTTGTAGCTCTCAAATGGAATTGAATGCCTAAAAAACCAGTTAGGATACAATTAAGTCAATGCAGACAATTCCATCTCTAAAAAGGGGAATTTTTAATTATTTCCTCCATGTATCTAGTGTTTACATATCCAGTGTAGTAAACAGTAATGGTGCTAGTATTAATTCATTAATTGTCAATTGATTAACTAGATCAGAGAAAACACAGTTTGTTTAAGTAGTTACACAGCAGTTAGGTTTGGCAACCTCAAAATAATTAAAATAAGTATTCAGATCAATCTTCTAATTTGTAATAACATGGAAATATGATGTGCATATATTCTTCTCTTTTAGTTTACCAGTTATGCCTCTGACACAGGGCAGGATGGTTTTGCCTTGTGGGGGGGACACAGAGGGTGAGAAGGGTCTTTTGTGTGTTAGAGGACATGTCCCTACGCAATAGAGATGATCACACTGTTAGATGAGAATAAATGTGACAGTTACTGGCAGAGAGAATATACTTCAAGTTGAAACCCCACCTGCCATCGTAGACCTAAAGACCATTCCCGCTGTCATTTGACCTTTTGTGAGTTAGGTTTATCACATTACAATCACACATAGTGCTGTGGTTCTCCTTATCATACATCAGGTTGGCAATGGAATTTTCACCGCATTGAAACACTATCTCTCATTTGTCCTTTTTGTTTGACCCAATGGGCACAGACTAGCAACAGCACATTGTCTTGGTTGAGGATTAATGGCAGGAGTGGTACTAACACTTTACATGCAAATCTTTTGGTTTTGGTGGGTCTGCAACCTAATGGCAACATGCAACAGTGCTGACACCTAGAAATTTACTTAATACTGTTTTCTCTCAAAACACCTTTTAAAAATGTTTTTATACCATATGCAAATCTTAGGGAAGTAATTGGGCTGCTTAGTGAACCTACAAAGCTCAGGACTTTGATACCAGAGACAGGTGTTTGCATTAAATGTTGATAAAGTACCATGTGCATCAGGTCACTGTTGACTTTTTTAAGACCACAGTCTATACACAACCTTAAGCAAATGTTTCCAGTACCTAAATATAACCATAAAAAATGCTTTAGCAAAATGTATATATTTTCCAGGGACCTTGGGCTGTGGTTGATGACATTTTTTTTTTTCAAACTTTCATACATGGACAAATATCTAGAGTACATAAGAACTGCCTACTGCATTATATACAATAACACAGCAGAAAAACTTCAACAGACTAATAATCACTAATAACAGAATGATTTTTTTTTACCATGTTATCAGGGAAAAAAGATTCCAGCTCTGAATCATGCCAACAGGAAGCACTGCACTGTATGCTGGTAAACTGATAAACTGGAACGTTGCTACTATAATCTGTGGCTTTGTATGTTTCACATAGATTGGAATTGGGCCTAGACGGTGAGATTATATGTAAATCAGCTGTATAGCTCATAGATTAGCCTATTTGTGCCTTATGTTACACAGATTTACTGTATATGAGGAAGCTGGTACAGTATTTTCATTGCCAATTCACAATTTCTGCTTTCCCATCCCCACTCTTTGCCAAAGTGACAAATGAATGCATAATGCAGCATGTTGTTCTGCTATGTGGTGTATGCAAAAACCACTTTCAATAAACCCTGTTATTCTGTTAAGTGGCAGGCAGCATGAAGATTTTACTGGTAACATCAATCTGAAAAATCCACAACTGAGGGCACATCCTGACATTGAATTCAGATCTCTGCAAGAGTGTCCATACACGCATAAAAGTGCATGACCTGAGTTTCATTCAGAAGTGCATAAAAGACTGTATTGTAAATACAGATGAAAGGCAATTGTGGTGCATAGAAACTGCTTTTAATTGTAATTCTCCTCAGTTCACGCAGTACAAAGACATTATCTGTGACGGGGATGAGGTGATTAAGTAAAAGCACTGGTCAGCTATTCATGTCCAGATAAAGAGCAAGGAATAAACGCTGTGGTGGCAGACACTGCAACAGAGTGCCAAAGGCTGCCATTGCAAAAACCACCTTCCTGACGACAAGAGCAGTGTCAGAGGAGCAGTGAAGAAAAGAACACTCTCAAAGCCCCTGGGAAGAAAGAGGTTCCAAAATCAAATGTTCCATGAAATGAATATGAAAAATACAGCTCCGCAGAGTATCTGGCGAGGCACGAGAACTCTTAAAGAAAATACGGTGTCTTGTCATTATTCCCCAGTCTCTGACCTTTATCGGAAATGCCGCGCGGCTGAGACTGAGCTAGTCTGACCCGACCTCCACTTGCTCACAGCATGGCACGTGGTGCAAGATCCTTTAGCGGGCTAAATGGAAGTTTAAGTTAAACCTGAGAAGTCTCCTCTCATTTAGAATGTATGGCTTGTGTTTTGTTTGTCCACAGTGACTCACTCTAGCAAGCCTCCAACTGATTCACTGGCTCACTGCTGAAACCCATGCATAAATTACAGCCGGGCTAGTTCCCCTTGTTAGGGTAAACACAGAAAAACACAAGGATGCTCACAGTGATAGGTGATACTGTATCTTTTGCATTCAAAACTGTATCTTAACTCCTTCAACTGGTGTCCCAATAAATCCATCGCATATGCCAACAAAAACAACGCCTGGAGTGGTAGGTTGTTAAGGGATAAACAAAGCAACAATCTACATTAAAATTAATTTCTAGTGCTTTAGTTTTATGCAAATCACACCATATTGTGTATTCAGATCTTCAATTGAGCCTAAGGCAGCCAGCAGTGTATGTTGCCTGATGAGAGCTTAGGTCTATTTGCCACCACAGACCCACTTTCCATAATGGCAGCAATCTGTATGGTCCAGTGCTAGCCCTGAGTGCAGCAGGCCAGAACACCCAAGGCATCAGAGCTGAGTCTATTCCCCTATCAGACATAGGCAGCCATTCCACAGTCTCTTTTCCATTTAGGCTTTATGCGCTGGGTAATGAAGGCTTTTCTTTTTCTTTTCCTGTTCTGTGGATAACCTATTGAAACCCTGCTCTTGAAGAATGATTCAAACACAGCCTTGTAAATTTCTGTTCCAGTTGCTCAGGGCCCCTTCATACTTCACTTGTACCCAGTAAATCTTTGGCTCCTTTTTTCTTTTTAAATGAAAAAATGTTACAAAACATCGCAAATGCAACTAGAAATGTGGAGAAATAGAGGTCCATCTTTCATAGAATTATTTTTTTTAGAGTCATCTAGCGGAAAATCACACGAGAGGTCATGTGCCAGGGAGAGGGTTGTAGTAGGTGTTGAGGCAGTGACAGGTTAGGTAGCACTTTAAGGGAAATCTTTGAGCTGCAGTAGCTTTCTGTGCGTCAGTGGAGTCTTAAAATGTGAAGCAGGAGAGTTGTTCGCTCTCACACAAAGCCCCAGGAGTGCTGTTCCACCAGCAGAAGAGCCAGTGCTTTCAAGGCGAACTTTGACAGAAGATCCAGAGCCCCACATTGAGAAAAACGATCTTGAAACTACTGCGTCTCCCTCCCTGCAAACGGTCGTATATTGTATGCAAACCAAGCAGACTGCACCTCTCACCACCCTCTCTTTCACTATCTCTGCCTCTCAGTCCCCCCTCTGTTCGACAGTGTCTGTCCAAGAAATTTCACTGTGCATACTAAACGAATATTTTTCTGTTCTATCTCCAAGTGTCTACAAAAGCGTGATATCAAAGGATCTGTTTTTACAGTTTCAGGCCCTGCTTTTTGTTGTTTCTCCCCGTGCTTCCTATCTTATGCTTTGTGGCGGTGAAGGTGCCTCAATCTCTGAGGACCCTCCTCATCCATACCAATGACTGCCCTTTATTTGATGTCATTGAAAATGCATGCACTTCTTGCTGGGAAGCGTGAAAAAAAAAGTAAAGATGGGAAACCAGAAGTGGAGAATCAATTGAGTTGAAATGGAACTACTTCTCTTGGGGAAGGAAAACATTGTGCTCATTGAGGTACTGAATTACTTTAGAGAGAGGGAGAATGGGGGCACATATGCTTGGGTTATATCAGAGGATATTAAAGTCATACATTAATTACTCGGGGAATATTGCCTGGAAAGGAATTGATGGCCCTGTCTTCACTGAATACTGTTGGTAAAAGTTCAGCACTTTTTATGGCTCCAGTGATATACTTGTCAGACTTTGTATGTCTTTTTCAGCAGATAGGAACTCAGCAAATTGACTTTTTTAGTTAGTATAACCTAACTTTGCTTACACGTTATGAGTATTGTATGCCACCACTATGTACTGAGTTCATTTCTTTTTCAGACAAAGCCTTTAATTCCCACATGACAATTGGAGTTTCCTCCTCATATAAATTGGAGCCAGAGGAAGCTTTCAGCACAGTATTTATCTCAATGTGACCTCCTGAGGCTGAAATAAAGAGATAAATCTAGTGATTGGACATAAATAATGTATGTGAAGAGTTGTTGATCATATATGAGCCTAAGAGAACACTTGAAAACACCAATCTCCCTTAAGATGTTTTGATTTAACAGCTTTGGCTTGATTCCTCACAATAAAGTGAGACCATTCACATAAATGTAAGTACTCTGAATATTTTTACTGTAACATCTACATTGTTATTTTATCTCTTTTGGTGAAAAATGCCATGTGTAAATGTATTTTTACTATTTGCTTAAGCTTCATTTTGTAAAGTGTACTTCCTCAGTTCCACCCCAGTATTGAGTGACCACTACATGCCTACTGAACAAACACAACTATCGTCTCCGGCTTCTCCTATTTGACTGTATATGGAGCTTTTTTCCAGGTAGATGTTAGTTCCCAAGGCTTGGGAGTAGTGACAGTAGCACAGTAAAAACAACACTGTGTATTACAGACTGTAAATAAATTTATTATTATTATTTATTGCTATACCTCTCAGATCCACTTTAGATAAGATATATAGATAAGTAGAATCATAGAGGAAAGGGACATTCCCCTAGTATCAGATGTAGCTACTTTACAGAAATAATAATAATTACAGATCCCACACAGTCATTCACGTGTATTTAATGTTACTAGTTATCATATTCCCATCACATCTTATAACTAATAAAGTGATTAATCAAGTAATCATTGAATCTCAAAAAAAGGCAGAGCAGCCTGCTGAATGAACACAACAAACATCTCCTATCTCTGCTTTTTCTGTACAAAACAGGGCCTGCTGTAACTTCACCTTGACTGTGGAAGTAAAAATGTAAAAGAATACATATAAACATTTATTTTTTTGTTATTTTGTAATCCATCATGCTATGTTTATTAAAGTTTTGCAGAGATTAATAAGGACAAATAACATCTTACTCCTGCCAATTAGCACTGGCCCCTGCTAATTAGCTGCAAATTAGCATCAGGATGATAGGTATTGCTGAAGTGTGGGCTGATCTCAGTTAATGCTGATCATACATTAGTGCTAAATGTCAAATAACAGATCCTTTTTGGATAATTAAGGCCTTGAGTGCAAAGGTTGAGCTGATACAGACATGCACAGGCATCCTGAATTTGAAACAGCCTCTCTGAGTATTCTGAGTTACATTCAGCCCACTTACTACTTGGTATTCCACACAGGTGTCATACTTTGTAAAACTTTAAATGACTTACTGCCCTGCCATCTCTTGTAAATTCCCAATATCTCACTCTATTGTTCTTCAGTGTATCAAGAGTCCTTCAGCAGGCTCATGACCTAGTACGATTCAAGCCTAGACGAGAACAAAAAATCTCATTACAAACTAAAAGCTCTACTTTGGGTGACACCTCTTATAAAGATGATAAGCCATGGAGAATGGCATGGAATCACACTGCACTAATGGAAACAGATGCATCAGTGAAACCCTGCAGGAGAATTAAAGTAGCCCCTGCACAATAGTGAACAGAAAACAAGACAGCAGAAAAGTGCATCCTGCTCAACCTTTCACAGCTCTTTCTTAACATTAGTGCTGTGATCTTTGTTCTATACTTATAAAAAACTGCTATTGTATAACAAAACCATAACAGTTCAGCTCTACCGGATGCATACTGAACGGGGGGGGGGGGGGGGGGGCAACTGAGCTATAGAGAGCATTTATCAAAGGGACAGGAGCAAAGTAGAGTTTAATTTAATTCTGTACGTTTGAAAGTAAGATACAACTTGGAATAACACCTGAAGGTTTAAATGCAATTTTCCAGGCCATCAACTGACCATCAACTCGGCACGTTATTTTGGCCTCCAAGCCAAAGCGTCTGCCAGCAATGTCTCTAGCTGCTGACTCATGACATGTGGAGCTAAAGTGGGAGCTACTGTGCAGCCGTGAGCATGACAGAAACTTATGGAAACTCGCTGTTCAGGTGGATTTAACTGAGCTGCTCAGCGTCAGTGTCTTAATGTTTATACTTTTATGAATATCTCCTGTTTAGAAGAATGATAAAGTTCACACATGCTGACAAAATCTGAGATAAGACAGCTATCCTTATCTTTGTCAATTACCTCGCAATGCCGAGCCAAGGTTTCCCCACCAATTAACCTTCAGAGTGACTGGAGCTAATTCAATTATGCTGGACTGCAGGGCCATGCGTGTGACTGACAGCTCAACCTGCCTCAGTTTTCTGATTGACAAGCTGCGAACAGGAGCAGCCATTCCCTGTGCTGAATGTTTATATCTATCTGACCCAATGGACTATCTGACACATTTAGGAAGAGGACATTATCACTTTGAGATTAGCTCCACAAAGAGGGCAGTGAGACGAGTTTAACTCAAATAATCTACATCTTGAAAAGTTAGTACAGTTTCCAAGGAATTATACAATTTTACCTTCTTACTCAGATTCACCCTAATTCAGTCAGGACCCTCACGTCAAGGCTTTAACCATTTATTTGCAGCAGTATGCATTTTAGTGTGGCAGTGTGAGTCTGCTCAAATATGAGCTGAGTTTGACACAGTCTCTCCCTGAGTTGAGAGAGGCTGAGATACACATTTAACATTCAATGAGCATGAACATGTATTAAAAACATTCAGAGTTCACATACAGTCCAACGAAATGCTAATACAGGAAGAGGAAGAGTAGCAGCAGAGCTCAATGTTGTTGTCTGCAGATGTGAATATGAACTGCCTGTTGTCAGAGATTGTCGTGAGCATACATGATTGGTAAATCTATGGAACATGTGACCATGAAATAACCTCCGTGCCTGCCTTAACTACCATCTCCAGTCACTAATGACTTAGCTATGCCTTCTCTTTCAGTATGTCTTTATATATTGTTTAATGCTGCAGTATGTCTTAGATTTATTCATTGACAGAATAAATTATTTCAAATCTTCCTCATTGTTTAATTTTCTTTCTAGGTTCAGACATGTTTTTATGGTGGGCAGAAATTTAACATTAAGATCAAGCACAAGCTTCTAGACAGAATAGAAAAAGCCGTGACTTTAGGAACATATTGATCTTTAGAGAAGTTCAGTGATGTATTTCAGTAATGTATCCCTTTACTTTTGGGAGGAGCTGTTGGCAACAAATCCCATTGACTTATATCCTAGAGTAAGTTCAATATTTGACACGATTTACCTTTAATCTGCACAGTTTAGAAAAATGTGTCTACAAATGTAGGCTCTGGGTAAATGGATCAAACTGCAAATTTACTAAGGAACTAAACTAACAAGAAATATAGCTGAACACTTTTGGCGAGTTCAGATTCTCCTAGTGGCACCTTGGCCAAGTGTACATCCTCATGTGTATCATCACAAAGACAATCCATGTTTTGAGAAACATTGTCATCATATCTCAGCACAAACACTACATAATTATGATTGAACTTAATTAAAGCAGCATGTTCACATGCCTGGTGTATCATACAAACATTGATCACTTTAAATACTACTTCATGAATGGGCTTGGATTATGGAGGTGAACAGCAACGGTTACCAGCAGCAAAAGCAGTTTTCAGCAGAAAACTATTAGCTGCAGCACTACCTGCAATTGCATAACATGTAGGTGAAGGCGGAGGTGGTGGGTGGTGTGCTTTTAGCTTCCAATGCATGACAGCCACTTGCTAGCTAATGATGATTAGCAATTATAGCAGTAATAAGCTTAAACTGAAAATATTACTTAAGGCTATATGTGGTGGTTGTGAGACAAAGGGACCCCGGGCACAGACATGGAAAGACTCTCCTATAAGATCAAGACACCCCGACTGCAGTAATTTGACTGAGGCACTGCCTCTTTGTGGTCATTTTGCATCTCTTGTAATATTTTGGCACCTTTTTGTTGTCATCTTTTGTCTCTCTGTGGTCATTTTGTGTCTCTGTGGTTGTTAACTTGTGTATCTTTGTAGTGGTTTTCCATTTTTTGTAGTAATTTTTCTTCCCCTTGTGGTCATTTCCCCTCTGTAGTCATTTTGAGTCTTTGTGTTGTGGTTCTCTTTGTATTTGGTTTGAGTATCTTTGTGGTTATTTGATTGATTTTCCAAACAAACAACAAATGGCAGCAGTCACCTCATACAGAGGCTGTAGCCTAGGAGTAGGCCTGTGGTGGTCAGTGACAGCAGATTTGAGCAGCAGTAGCTGCAGATTTATGAAGCATGGGCTCATCAGTCTGTTATGTAAATGAGTGTATATGTGTATAGATGGTGTTCACGGAGCTCAGCTGATGACCATCTGATTTGGGGGGAATACTGACTTTATGTTCCTCTCTGAACCCACACTACAAGCTCCTTTTTGCAGAGCTTAAAAGGAGTAGTAGAGTTGAGCGAGGTGACAGGAGGAAAAAAAATCAATCGGAGCTAGCAAGGATGTTGGAGAAGTCTGACTTTCCTGGTGCAACAATTTGATCCATCTATGATGAGTACAGGAATGAAAGGAAACACGGGGGTGGCAAATGGAAACAACCACCTTATGCGATGGCAACGCTGAGAAATAAAACTGTCTCTGCCTTGAAAGCAAAGTTATTGTTTCTGACAGGGCAAATTCTCTCAGGCTCAACAAGGGGGAGAGGATGCAACAGAGAGCTCCTGCTTGACTATCAAAGGAGTGAAGGGTTTTTTGGTGCGCCACAGAAAGCCAACTGTAGACTTGAAGGAGATCTCAACACGAGATGACAGGTACACCACTGGGAGGACTTTTATCCCAGTTAGGTTGGAGGATGCAACAAACAAAGGCTTTAAATGCTAATGGACATTAGTGGAGATAAACTGACATAAAATTCTCTGATAACATTGTGTCAGAATTTGCATTTTTATTGCTGTTGTCCATTTGAATTTACTTCCACAAACGTACATGGGAAACGAGGAGTGTTTTCTTTGCTGGAACATTTTCTTCACAAAGGAAAAATACTATAGTAAGGCCTAATTCTAAACAGTGAGAGTCACATAGTGTTTGAGCAGCTCTCACACATGATACTATCATTGTCACAGCCATAACAAAACCATTCATGCGTGTTTCTCACATGCCTCCTGTCTGACAGGTGTTTTATTAGAATAGATTCCCTATTTAAAGAAACACTTTAATGAGGTTTTTAATAGCAGGTCCCATCATCAACGTAACGGATAAGACAAATCCTCCATATAAAGACAACTGCCTCTCTTTCACAGATGCTCCTCATCAGCTCTGCCTTTTGCACACTTCTTGTAAAATACATGTACAAGGGTGTCTAGTCAATAAATGTCATCTGTGTCATAACCTACTAAGAAGATGAGGCAGAGGCAATTATAATTCTACAACAAAGTCGAAAGGTCATATGACAAGATGTATTACATAATGGACAGATGCCTTATGTGATGTGATTAATTGTTTCGCTGATGACAGCGTTGTACTTTTATTATTCCCTGTTGAAATGACCACTTTCAGTCAGCCCTATAGAGATGTTATTTCCACTATGACACGTTCAGATTTTATTGTGCTGTTAAATAAATGCTTATAAAAGGTGCGAGTTTGAAACTGATTTTGAAATAAGGTTGTTTTCTTGAAAGTTTCAGTAGCTCAATTGAAAGGGTATAAATATAATGACAAAAAGTAAATCTAATATCCATTCACAGTAGATAACAACCTGAGGACAGAGGGAAAGGGTTACCTATGATTTGATTACATCATTGATAACCACTGTTATTATTTAAATGAAACATTATTCTTCATTGTATATCAGTGGTCTTCACCCTTTTTTGTCTATCATACCCACACTGACTGTCAGATCAACTCAAAGCATCTTTTCGTATAACTTCTTCATGTTTCAAATATGTTCATTTTATTTTATTTTATTTTAAACTAGGTGTTGTTTAACACTATGGATTATTTATAAGTGGATATTGTCACAAAACCTTTTTCATACAGTTTACTGTCAGTGTTTAGGTCGATATGATCAAGTTTGCATTTGTGCTACAACCACTTTAAGCGGCAGAAGCTGGTTTTGCTGTTTCAGTGCTTGATATTAATGGCTAATTGCAGCAGTTTTGTTTGTGCTCTTGTCAGTTTGTTTATTGTTAGCTACAGTTACCTCGCCCTTGTAGAAATGATGCTTCATTCCCTCCCACCTGCTGAAGGTGGATTAATAAGTAAATACAGCTGCTGTACAGTAAACTTGAATCTTGATAGCACACAGGTGGAGACAACAGCTGGTGGTGACGTGGATAAATGAAACTTAGACAGCATTACTGATTCGTCTACTCACATCATCAATATACCATTCATATAGAAGATTAATTACACCTTCAGCTAGGTTTTCAAAACACACTGGATGAGTAATTCTTTGTCGGGACTGTGCCACAATCCTGACACATTGCCACCCAAGTTGGACAGTCAGACATACTGATACTAATCTATAATCCATCTGAGGTGCAATTTTCAGCTTTAGAGCCATCTTCCAAAGGGATAAAGAAATCAAGAAGCACAATGCAGATGAATAACACATAAATCAATCCTGAAATGTTGAGGTCACTTCCTGTAAAATAGAAATAACTGAATACATGGCAGGTTAAGATACAAATTATAGATAATCATTTATTTTACTACTATTAAAAAGTGAATTGAAAAAAATGAGGATGAATTAACAGGATGTGTGTCAGAGAGATTAAAAGCTAATAAAAGCGAGTACCTGCAAAGGGTTTATCAAATGATGTTGTGACAGAAATGATTCTGTGACAGGTTTCTCATTTGAGTAGCCTGCTGTCTCATCTGCTGCAATTTTGTTATCATCCAGACAAGAAAACTTCTCAAGAAAATCATTATACAAGATTAAATGTGCCATAGGAAGCTTATATATAATTGCGCATGCTTGTCAAATGTATATAGAGACTCATTTACCATGTTATATTGTTTTAAAAATGATCTTTATGAAATCTAGTTCACAGGCTTAAAAAACTAAGTATATTGGATAATGTCTTACAAAAGAAATTAAAAGGTTAATGTTGCAAACATATTGTAAAAATGAAGGACAGCTTTTGACCAGAGGAAACATAAAAGCAGATGGCCAGAGATCCTTCTTTAAAGGTGCGTGGCCTCAGGTTTTAATCCTGCTCTGAAGGCGATAAAGCCAAGCCTCAATTATCTCCTCTTTTCTCACTGGAAAACATGCCCGAGTCTGTGTTTTCAAAACAACATTAAACGCACTGTGTCTTTGTGTCATTGCTGTAGTTTGACTAGCTAAATTCCCATACAGATGAGATGCTTTGTCCTCTTTTGTCTGACTGAATGAATGGCATGTAATAAGAGGCAAGAATTGAGGTGTCATGATTTGAGAAAAGTCCCTCCTTGTCATTGCAGAGAAAGGTGCCACGGCGTTTTATCAGCGATGTGGAAAAAATCATTAGGGAGTCTGTAATGAATGGCTGACAGCTGTCTGTCAAAACTGGGTAGTCCTGTTCTAACTTCCATTCATTTTCTCCATGATTGCCTTTCTCATTGCAAAGTCACAGTCTGGTTGCCTGTGCACGTCTTTATTAACAAAATATGAGATTTGATTAAAGTAATGGAGACGACATTATAAGACCGTTAATCACTGGCATCTAATTTTATCTTATTTTACTAGTACTTGTTGTATAGATACATTGTGGGCTGCAGAAATCTAAACTACTTTGTTCAGGTTTTCTAGAGTTTTAAGTGCTTTGTCTCACAAATAAGACTTCACTTTTAACACTGATGGACACTAGCACGCACAGGATGTTTACTGAGGGCATGTTATTGCCTGATTAGAATCCTCTCATAATTTTCAGGGAAAAGCCTTTAATCTTAAACTGGCCATATTTCTGATAGATGTAGTTCTCATCAAAAAAATTAATGGACTGAGGGAGCATCAAGTGAGTAAAGTGATTACAGTACATTAGCACTGATGACAGCCTGGGCAAGGCAAGTGGATGAGTTCCATTCTGGGAGATGCACCAATACACGCAGAGCCACAGCAGAACCACTGAGGAGGCAGGACTGTACGTCACATTTTCTTTTATCCTGACTGAGCGCTGTAGTTTCCAGTGCTGATGTAATCGCATGAATCAAGAAGTGTAAACCAGCCATTCAGTCTTTTAAATATCGATTGTGCTGCAATGGGGAGGGTGGTATGTTGCATCGATCTTGTCTAAAAGAGCATAGTGGTTAAAAAGAAGACAGGTGTGTTTTATGTAGTCGCCATGTGTTACCAGCTTGATGTCCTGGTAACCAAGTCATCAATGCAGCTACATAAACTAATGCTGTATTTACAGTGAGTTGTGTTCCCATCCTGAATGCATCGATCACATCATAGTGTGCGCTGCTTGGGCACCAACAAACACCACTACTGCCAAACATGCACGTGAGGTAGAGCGGGTCAGAGTGATATTGATGCACTGAGCGAACGACGAGGAAGGGTTAAATTCCTTTGATGAGTTGGGGAGCCCAATAATTGCCAGCCATACGGATGTTTTATAATCACTTTATGTGACCAGTTTAAGGCTCCCTCGGGATCCATGTCTCTCACAGGCTAATCCATGATGCTCTTTACGGTAATCCATTCAAATAACTCTTCCCTAGTGCCATCAATTAGGAATCCAGGTTGATGAAGGACCTGGCACCATATAGCTTGATAGGGCTAAAGCTTAAAGCTGTTGTGACCTGGACTGGAGAATGACCATTACAGTGATAGATGTCCTTACGATATTCTATGGCCTGTGCCAACTTTTATACTGATTTTATAAGGAAAAATGAAAAATACTGAAAGATAAAAATAGTGACAAATGCAAAACAAAACACAGAGTCCTACAACTAGAGGCACAAAGTAGTATGTTCCCTGAAACAGCCAGGATTTTCACACTTCCTGCAGGGCATACTGCACATCCTGTACAAATCAGTGAAGTTAAAGCACATATCTCTGCAGGGAAACTAGGAAATATAGGTCCCCTAAAAGGATATTGCTCTGGACACTCTCTTTTAAAATAAAATAATTAAACTGGGAGTTTTGTGGTCCCTCTCCAGCCCTGGACCCACAGACTTCAACCTCACTAGCAATGGCACTGCATCTTCAATTTTAATGACAGTGGTTAAAGCCTAGCTGCACTACGCTTTAATGGGTTGCCAAACTTGTTTTAGGATGGCAATAAATAGAGTGTATATACTGGCTGGTTGCGCTCCTTATGCATAATGTGGTTTCATATTTATACCCCAAGAATTGGTAAAGCAGATATTTTTCTGGACAGTTCAACATAAGAAAAATCCCTTTGGCTGTACTTGAAAGGCAGTGAGGATTAAATCAAAGTCATTCAATTGATCCAGCACTCAAATGCACATTTCATGCATACTGCAGGGATTCAATGTTTGAAGTCTGTCCAAATATCCTTATATTTCCTTATATGATTGACAGGAATGTATACAAACAGTAATATATACAAAGCCTCATTGTCTCTCAACTTCTTGTTTCAATACAAATTCCATAAATGGCTGTTCCCTTTAAGGACAGAAACATGGAAAATTGAAATAAACATGAAAGCCAAATGCCTAACATAAAAAAAACCCTTACAGAAGAAATACATCAAAAATTACAATAAAGAGATTTTCTTTTGTCAGTAATGACACTAAAACAACAGATTCAATTTCCATTTAGGAGCTTTTGGCAGATTAGCCCATACATTGAATATCTTATTACAAGCAGATGCAGATGATGATACATGAGCCACTGAATACATTATCTTTTTTCAAACAAGTCTTTTTTTTTTTCTACAGTCTGATCACTATTATCATTCTTCTCCAGGGCCCATTTTAATAATGTGTCTTACTATTTGTTGTAGTTTTATTTTTGTTCAATGGACACTAGAACTTTGGCCCAGACATTTTTAAGGACAAGCATTAACAAGTTTTAAATTATAAAAAATAATATAGCTATATTCAAAGTAGCAGCATTTGTCAGCCTCTCAAGCTCAGCTACGCTTCTAAGTTAATGCTACTAACATGCAAACATGCTAACTGTAATGGAGCTATCTTGCCATGAACTCAAATATTGGACAAGTTTTTTCATGTAGATACATCTCGGACATGGTCCGTGTTAAATTTTCAGTTACGTTACAATTTAGTTTTTATTTCATTTAAAAAGGGGTAAACAAAAATATCAAGGCAGCAATTCCTTAAACTATAGTTGTTACAGCAATGCTAATGGCAACCATCTTTCATCCTGGCATTTTACTGTGTCCACCTTCAACTACAGTTAAATAAATGGCAAGTGTTAAATTTAGAAAAACTGCATGGTTTCTGTTAGACCTCTTGACATGTGCCTTAATGAAGCCATAGGGCACTTCCCATCTGCTCTGCTACATGACAGACTAGCTGAGTAACTAGTGAGTCAGTTAAGTAGAAAGGTTGAGCAGGTTATGAAAATGTATTACATGAAAGTGAGTCAGTGGTGATTCAGATTTCAAGGCCACATCTTTTTGCCTCTTTATTAGCACTAATTATTCAGTTTATTCACATGGGGCAGCTGTGGCTCAGGAGGTAGAGCAGGTCGCCCACTAAACGGAAGGTCAGCAGTTCGATCCCCGGTTCCCGTGCCGAAGTATCCTTGGGCAAGATACTGAACCCCACGTTGCCCCCAGTGTTTGTATGGATGTGCTAGAGCAAGTAGTGCAAGCGCTGTATGAATGTGAATGGGTGAATGTGTAATGTATAAAGAGTGGGTCGATACGACTAGAAAAGCGCTATATAAGCGCTATATAAATACAAGTCCATTTACCAAGTCCATATACATTTGCTGTGCACATACACTTCCTGTCACTAATTATCATTGGTGGTGGTGAATGGTGGTGGTTTTTAGTGTTGATAATTCAAGTTTAGCAGGTGGATAAATGTTTTCAAAGACATATTTGAATCATTAACGAATAACTGTTATAAAGAATAAAACCACTGGTCCTCTGACAAGGTGGTTAGAGGCTGGTTCAAAAACTAGACATTTACTGGCATATATATACATTTAATTGTTATGCTTCCACTAAGATATCATAGATAAAAAATACAACCATTATTCTACTACCTTCTAAATCCAATAATAAAGACTTAAGCTTCTGATGCTGACATGTTAGTGTAAGTGAAAAAGCAGAGGTTGAAATGGGGGGAACCTGAACACACCATAAATCCAGCGTGGTATTCAGACTGTCCACTCTCAGGATGACATGTCCTTTGAGTGACTTGTCTTTGGCACTGTACTGTACTTGTCATGTGTATTGACCAGTGGATTAGCGATGGATTCTCTGTGATCCTCTTAGGGGGCGTTTGCTCATGCAGAGCTGCAGTTGACTCAAACCTACAAGTGCGACTGTACCAGAATACCTGCGCTCGCTCACCTCTGTACTCTAGGTTGAAGTCTTCAGTGTGAGAGAGCATCCCTGGTGTCCTTCCAGCTGTATAGATGTTCACTGATTCCTCCTCTTGAACTCTGAGGGAAAAAAAAGACAGATATTAATATATCATTTCTTATCAAGCAGCATAACAAAAGAAATAGATTTCATGTAGTGTCAAAACCTTTCCGTATGGCATGCAGGTATTGAAGTCAACATGTTACATCCAATCCACAGAGGCCAGTTTTAATGGGGCATGTAATAAAAAGCTGCTTGTTCTGAGGATAACCTTCTTTTGGCATTGGCAGTCTCCAAACTGACTTCAGCAGCATGAATTTTCTTTTTCATCTCTTTTTTTTTTTCTTCTCAAGAATCGGAACCACCTCATTAACCTTATCTAACAAGCACAAGCTAATGAAATCCTCTGTTTCAGTTTCCGGTCTTGCCAAAGTTAGTTTTACTAATTAATCAAACATCAGTCACCCCCCCCCACCCCACCCCCCATCATCTTAATGACTCCCCATAAAGTGAATGAGAATGTGCTGCACATGCCGCCCAAGGGGGAAGCTGCATGGGCACATGTTCTTGCATTTTTATTGAAAGTTAAAATAAAGAAGATAGAGAGGCTTTTGTACTAGAGAGAGATGGATGTTTTGTATTCACTACAATAAGTGAAACAGGAAAGAAACATGATTTCCTCATCTTTTATCCATGCTTCATCCTTTTATGATTCTGTTTTCCAAGTCTCTGTGGCATGCAGTGATGCAAGGCTGCAGTTTTCCCACCTACATACATATTAATGTCTGCAGGAGACAAGTGCCAGATTACTGCCACAATCGGTATTCATATTACTTCTCTTGCTCTAATGAAACAATTCTGTGTTCTCATCCCCTGTGATTCAGAGTGTATGACATGCTTGTATCAGATGAAAAGTGCAGGCAAAATTCAATCTCTGACAATCAGTGATGGAAATCTGCAAAATAGCTAGATTTCCAGTAAATGAGAGGACAATAGATAAGGCTGCTATTTGCATTCCAGTGAAAGGGGTGATAGTTTAAGTGGCCCAAGGCAGCTGTCTTTCAGCAAAGGCCCGTGACAACACAAAAAGCAGCGGAACCGAGAGAAAAGGGGAGTTTGGGAGTCTTCAGCAGTTTTCTTTTAATTACTCATCATAATGACTCCATTTAGCCGTTCAATGACCCATTTTACGGCATTGAACAGGCATGGGAAGCTCTCTGTCCTTGGCAGGGTCAGTCCTGCAGCTGCCCCTGCTGCCATGCTTCACCCAAGAGGGAACTTCTTTTTTTTCTCTCTCTTTCGCCCCCATCGGGCTTTAGCAGACAGGTTGCTCAAGAATCTTCCCTCACAACACATTCACACATGTCCAGCATGGCTTCATCACCACAAATTAAATATAACTTTATTTATGGACTGAATGTCACTCCAGGAGTCAATTCAGTTACAAGAAGAGCTCATTGTATAGAAGAAAATAATTTCACAAAAAGTCTTGATGTGCATCAGATAAAAATAGGCTTGTCATATTGGCACTAGTCATGATTCAAATTAGCTGTACATTAGCATAATCAAGGTTGTATTACAGGTAGATAAATTTAAATAAAATAAGCTTAAAATAAGCTTTAACTGTCAGTTAATGTCGCACTGATGACTGTATTGGCGACCTGAATCTCTTGTATTCTTCTCGTATATTCTTGCATCATGCTAAGGGCTTTAATATTTAGAAATGTGCTGTCAGACATGAACAGAAAAAAATATATAATTCAGAACAAAATTAAGTTATTAGTAGGAAAACATGCCAAATTAATTCAATGTAAATGCCAAAAATGATCTTAGTGTCAGAAAAATATCAATTCCATTCTATTCAGCTCAATGCAATTCAATTCAGTTCAATTGTTATCGTGTACAAACAAAAGCAGTCTCGTCATTCCAATTTAGTACAACCATGTGGAGCTGTGATAAGAATTTTGCAACATTTCATTAGTCTTAAGTAATATTTATGTGTGAGTATGTTGTTTTGCATCATCAGCTCATCAATCAGGTACCTGCTTAACATGTGCAAGTACATATAAGGAGGATATAAGGAGGTTTATTGTCCCCATGAGGGTGCAACAGCAAACTTACATGTGCTCAGCCACAGAGGTCAAGTTTCTGCTTTGACTGCTCGCTTGTTATCCTGCAACATTATTGATTTTGGATGCAGTGGCTGCTCTTGTATTCACTGTGGTTGTTCTGTAGGTGAATATGGGGGTAGGGGTGGGGGTGGGGGGTGGGGGGTGCTTTTGTTCTTGGGCACCCAACTGGCCTATGCCCGTCAGTCATGAGCTGAAAATCACTGGGTGGATGTGTCCTCGGTTCACAGGTCACAGTTGGAAGGAAACAGTATCAAGTGTTTACTTTTTTGAGTTTTGATGATAATAATTATAATAATTTGATGTTATTTGACAGTTTTTTTCTAATAATAACCTGGAACGTTTACTAACACTAACAAAAAATTGACAACTAATCTTTAATGTCCCTTCTCTGAGAAATATAGACTGTCTTATAGGGATAAGTGAGGCAGTATCCGCCCCGCTATTTAACAGAAACAGTCATACTGTTGAAGGACTCATGTTTTTGTGTTGCTTTTCCTGAGACATGATGTACACGAGGATGGGTCAGGTTGCAGCCCTGGAGGACGGGGTGCAGGAGGAGAAGAGTGGAGGTGGTGAGGAGAAACAGACCCCATATGGTCTTGAGGAGCTGGAATTTCTGGCACATCTCCAGGATGCTGACCCAGAGCATTGAAAGGTTGAGCACTGGCACCAATCTGACTGCTCAGCTGCTGACGTGCAGAGAGGCGCTCATGGATATGAGGACAAAAATAGCTTGCTGTGGTCCTTAGCTTGACGCAACTGTTGAGGATTTATATCTCTGCCAATTTACTCTGTCCCACGTCAACTTTCTAAGAGGTGACTTCCATCACTGTGGCAATATTTAGTTACTGTACATAAAGAGGATGTTTCAGTTAATTTCATAATTACCATCTTAAGTGGATACTTTAGGGGAAAAAAATAATTTCTAACATGTTAGTAGGAAGATGTCGGGCTTGCTTTTCAATGCTGGTCAGGAGAAATCTATCTGAATAAAGAAAGCAGTTAAAATATTCAGAAAAAAAATGACCCCAAGTCAAATTATGTGTGCCCTCCTCTTCTTCTTGAGTTAAAAAGGCAAACTATCTTGTTGTGCTCGTTCTTCAATCGAAGAGATTAGTGCACTTAAGTGGTTTGCAGAGTAAAGACCTCAACATTTAGATAGTTAAAAAACAAAGACAGCAGAGAGAGAGATTTTCTGAATGAATATTACAGTAAAATGTTAATAAAATCAACCATCTATGTATATTCTCCCATTCTCCAGCTTTGTGACATATTATACGCTCCTGCTTCATAAAGTTGGCAACTCATTAATTACGAACAGTACACATAATGTATCTTCCCATTGCCCCCATTGTCAGTGGCACCAGTGAGGGCTATCAACAGTTACAGCCATAATTGTTATATATCATTATATCCTTTGTTGCTGGTGGAAGGTGACATCTTTTGGACACTGCTCAGAAGTGGTTTCACATTGTTTACAGTTTGAGTTCAATGGCCCTAAAAATGTTTCCATGTCCCAGCACTACCAGCAGTTACTTGGTGGCTCTGGGCGGAGATTTCTAGATCCAATGAGGCAGTGAGAAAAACTGATAACTCACTTGTTAGGAAAATATCTGGGAAAAAAGTATTTGGACTAAAGGTTATTAATCCTATTATTGGCAGAAATGTGTTACGAGTCAGAAGTTTGGTGCGTTTAGCAACAAGATCTGCAGCATTTAGATCTCCAGGCTTTTGACAGGTGTAGGCTCATACACACATAACATGGTCCTACTGACTGTATTTATTCAGGTATTTATGTCTTGTCTTGTACTTTTGAGCACTGATTGATTAACAACCAGCTCACCTCATGCATACATGTACATCTGAGTTTTCCTCTAGAAAGAGAAGCAGCCACACACTTACGTGTTTCTTTAGAAAAAAGAGGAGGAAATTTCAATACATTTTAAAACATTTTAGCTGAATTTACTGATTGTTACTGATCCAAAGTGTTTCTATTAAGAGATGACTTCAGCTCTCCCGCTGCCTCTAGTGGGAGTCATCTCAAGTGCTATACTCCTGGGTGAACCCAGTGGGCATCAGGTGTTACCAAGAGCCATCAGCAATTTAGAGAAAGTGTCCTTAAAAATGTATTGACCTTGGTACACGGGCTATGTTACACCGTAGACAGCTTCCTGAAGCAAGCTAGAGAATGAATTCCAATGTCTGTTTCACTATTTAATAAAAAGCATGTCATTAATCACATTGGTTGTGGTAATCTGCAAGAATATATATATATAATATAAAGCATGTGGCCTACACATGTCAAAATACATTATTCAATTTGATTTCTTATCTCTGTCTTTCATGATTATAAAATCAAGTGGAATAAGCTGACAACACACTGACAGGTTTATATTATTACCTTCACTGGCCAGTGGCCAAATAGCAGAAATAAATCCCAGTGTAAGACTCTGAAGAAGTGACAGAAATGTTGCTTTTCAAATAATGCACACATGGCTTGCTCCTTGTCTAGTTACACTTCAGTCAGTGTAACTTGTATTAAATTAAGCATTTTTTGATTTCGACAAGGTTTTGCCGGTGAATACATCTCAGTTTATGTGCTTCTCTGATCAAAAGCTGTCAATCTAGGAGCACCTCACTTTGAAGCTCCTCAAAGTGTGGCAGCTAGAGTGGAGGAGGCTGTACAAAAGAACAGCAAATCTTTGTAGCATGCAGCACAGTCACAAGCAATAGACTGCACAGAGTGAGCAGCAGAGTGGCTAAAAGTATCACAGGTATTTGAAAATGCTTATTATGATGTATAAAGTGTGTGTGATAGGAGGTGTGTCATGAACGCTGCTGGGTGGGTCAGATTAGTTGAGCTCACTGACTTGATTCCTACCTTGGCACCGATCATAATTACAAATAATATGGAGGGAAAAAAATCAGTGCAAGGAATCACTACCTGGGGTTGTGTTGGGGTATGATCTAAATGCAGCCAGGCTTTCCAGCTGACCATGAAATAACTGAACCAGGGGGTAAAGTTATTAGATTTAC
Source organism: Lates japonicus (assembly GCA_033238685.1). NCBI lineage: Eukaryota > Metazoa > Chordata > Actinopteri > Centropomidae > Lates > Lates japonicus. The sequence goes on from BRZM01000007.1 coordinate 5,454,217, forward strand.
ATATTGTCTGCTAATACTCAAGATGTGAGATTCTTGATTTTACATCTGAGTGACTCAGTCTCAGTTAAGCCTGGAGGTATGGAAGTAGAGAGCAGCACAGCTCGTTTCCCCTATGGAGAATAAGAGAGTATGTGCTGCCTGTTGAACCCACAAACAACAAGCCTTGAGCAAAGCAACACACACACACACAAACACAAACATGCACACACACTCAAGAATCCTTCCATTTAAACACTTGCCCATGTGCATGTGTATGCACACAGTAAACTTTGAAATTGCCTTTCTATAAATAGACACACAGTAATACTTACTGTACCCTCAACCATAGCCAATGCTATCTACAGTTAAAAAAGAAAAACACATTTGGAAGCAGAATGGGTTTCCTGATAGCTTCATGTAAGCAAGATACTGGTGTGCTAGTTCCTCACTCATTCAATATTAAAGTAGCATGGCATGCTTTCTAGAGCACACATAATGATGTTGTAATGGCTCGACAGGAAGATTTAACAGCCACCACCATCACGACCATACCGCAGGTTATCCTGGTGCTGGCTGCCACCCCAGCACCGTCATCACAGCCTTGAACCATGAGACAGAATTATCCATGGTCTGAGGAGCTCAACAGGTTCACGCCTGAGGCGTAATTATCATCGGCCCACTGCCGACGCACCGTGAGCTCCAGCAGCACAATGACACAGCGAACACACCAGACAACAATGGCGGAAGACATTTCATCGGCATCAACCCGTGAGTTTCCGAGCAGCAGCCCACAGTTAGCAACAGATGTTGAAACGTATCAGTCCAACAGCAGGCGCTGGTAAAGAAATGTGAAAAAGATCAGCACCGTTACCGGCGAGACGGGTGAGGCCAAGTTACAGAATGAGCAAAATTGGCGGCAGCGGGGAAGATGCCCACTGTGTCAAAATAGAAATTTGCGTTCACCATCAGACAGACAGCCCAGCGTAGTGAGCCTGTCCAACTGGCACAGCTCAGAGTGGTTGATTGTCTCTTTTTTCAGGAGATGAGACAGACAGGAGCTCACAGCAGGGCTCATATGATCACAGAAGAGTTCAGTGTCCATATTAAAAGCTCCATTCCCTATTTCGGATGCATTTTATTTAAACTGACTGAGCTTTTATTGTGGAGCACTTACTAGGACTTGCTTTACTGTCTGTGATTGTTCATACATGGTAATTTCCACTTGCTTGCTGTGAGCCGCCTTTTTCCAATATACATTATATTCTCTCCATGCGAACTCTGCCAGAAAAAAAAGACAATCCAACAACCACTCTGAACTGTCTGAGTTGGATCAAATCACTACACTCTGGGCTGTCTGTCTGATGGTAGTTGCAATAAATTTCTATTTTTATTTTAATTGACATCCTTTTCTCCCACTTTGCCATAATTTCTCCATTCCTGTATGGCCATTACATGTTTTCCTTCACCCGTCACCCTACAGTGGCAGAATTCTTTCTCAGTGATCTTTTTCCACATTTCTTGCATTTTTCCCCCTGCCACCCAGCACCTGCTGTTGTGCTGGATTTTTGGTACATTTTCCAACATCTGTTTGTGCTGGCTGTGTTCCTGGGCTTTGCCTTTCTGTCTCTGCCTCCAGAGCTCCTCTGGGTTGGTCACCGATGGGAAATGTCTTGACCATTGCAGGCGTGTTCCTCCTGTTGATTATCTAGTGTGTGGCATCCTACTGTATATTTGCTGTATCATTTGTACCACTGTTTCCTGGTGTGTCATCAGCTGCCATTAGGCCATTATTGTCTTGCATTACATACTCAAAATAAGTTGTTTCTATAGTGAACCTGTTGAAACCCTCCATTTCTGTAGATAATTTCCTATCTCATACATAGTTTAAAGGCTTTAAGTGATAAACTATCTTACTGTTGGTGCTTAATGCCTCCTACAAAAGTCTCTGGCACAGCCAACACCAGGGATGGCCGCTTGACAAAATAATAACATAATTCGTAATGAATGAGTAACCTAGCTAAATACAGGAAAGAGCCAATGGAGGTCATACATCCCAATGCTAAATACTGCAGTAACAATACTGCTCTCTCATTTGTTCTTTGGCTCAAGATCAAAACTAGGAAGGTGTGTGGTCTGTTGCTTGTTGCATTATTGTGGAAATAGAAAACTGTGGTTTGGGAGCTTTTATTTCAACAACTGAAACTTGCAAAGTAAATTTTGAAGGCAAGAAATCTAATTTGGAAAAAACATTGCAAAGTAATAAATTGTAACTGTAACCTTACTAAACACAGAAAACCTGCACACACACACAGCTTTTCTTTCTATATGGGAGCACTACATCCATTTTGTAAAGATTAAGAATCATCAGTCATTTGTTTGTGTGTGTACCACTTTATGTAAATGACTTGGTTTTTATGTCTGGTCTTCAGAGAGAGAAACTGCATTTAACTGCAGCATGGCAAACCAACACAAAGTATTGAGAAGTAATCAAAAGAAATGTCATAAACTACCACGTTTTATGTTTTTGGGCTATTAAATAGACTTGAGAACATAAAAGCATCATGAAGGAAGTAGACAGCACTGGACATGTTTCATGTGAAAGATTAAGACCCAGCATTTCCCATGACTGCTCTGAAACCACACTTCATAACAGCCTCTCAGCGCTGCAGCTGCCTCTTCTCCACCAGGGTTAACGGTTCTGGAAGCACCACTAACAGTCCCCACAATGTAAACCTCTCAGAGCTTGCATGAATAGCGCCAGCCCTCGATATTACACCACGCTCACCTTAGTAAAGTATGATAAAAAAAATGAAATATTCTCCTGAACATCCCATTAGTAAACCTTATCTTTTCACAGCCTCCCACAGCCAGCAGCTATCACACAAAAGCCCACAAGCTGTCTGAGGCAGAAAAGCCTCTCCTCTTATTTCACTCTCTCTCTTCTCTCATTTGTTTCTCTTCCCCCTCCTTTTCACTTTTGCTCTCTCATTTATTCATTGACTTGTTTCCAGTGCTGCAGGATGAGTGCAGCTCCTTACTCTGAAAACCCAATACAGTCTAATCCAGATCAATTTGAGTTAGGATATGTAGAATTTCTAGCCCTAAATAGTGATGCTAATGATTACAATAAAACATTTTTTTGCTGTGTTTGTTCATCTAAATAAAAAGTTTTGTTTGTTGTTTATTGTACCATGGAGGCTTTTTCCATGTCTCTGTTGTTTTGTTTTTGATTTTCTGCATTGTTACTTGTGTTTGCTGCCACTGGGCTTTCTGCTTTTGTGACCTACTCATGCCTTATTGAGGTTCTTTCAGTCTCACTGCCTTTTGAAGTCTGCTCTCAGCCCTGAAGACAGGCTCAAGGAAATACTGGAAGGCACTGTAGCCGTTTATATTTACAGTACTTAGGGTTTCTCTCTGGCAAATTCAGACATACTTATTAACTGTTCCACCACCTTCAGTAAAGAAAAACTAGGGGAACCTGACAGCCGAGGGGCACCATCATTTTATTTTTCATAAAGTTTTTTGTATTAAAATAATCCAAAACACCAAAATCCAATTTTAAAGAATATATAGGCTATATGGTAGCTTGCGATTTAAAACTCCTAACCTTCCTATCACAAAAATACCCTCACCCAGTTTCTAAAAATATGATACAATCCAGACAATGAAATTGTTCTTTTCACACAGTTTTTCACACTATTGTATCACCTGAAACTCAGCATACTTCTCATAGCACAATAGTAGGATTATCAGTATGGACTGTTTAAAAAAATGTGTGGCCAATTATTGAAAGCAAATTGCTCGGTGTAGACTCTTCCTTTTGCTTTTGCTGAGATGAACACACTGTGAATGAATTTGGCTTCATTTTTAGTCTGTCTGAGCTCTGACCACCTGGATAGACCTGACTGAGGCAGCCACCACATCTCTGTCTGGACACGACTCTGCTCCCAGACCTGCTTTGGTTAGATTTATGGTGTGTTCTATAATAGATGAGTGTTTTTCAGGTTAAAGTTGAACAGTCAGGTGGCTTTTTTTAAGGCTACTTTGGCTATAAATGTTTGGACCGCTGAATCAAAATATGGTGTAGTGACGGTTGATAAGAATATTCCTTTTTGCCCTTTTTTAAACAAGTGCACTTAAAAGAGGGATTTAAGAGGTATTTGTTTTTGCTCCTGGGAAATCCAAATGTTTTCCTTTGCCGTTCTGCATTATTTATGAAACCTAAAAGTCAAGGCAGAGATTGTGTGTTCACCTAAGTGTGATTTGCAGCACATTGCTCATTCCTCCCCGCCATATGTCATTCTACCTGGCTGCACACCAGCCACCTAAAAGCCTGAGTGCTTACATCATCGTTCTACTGGGAAGAGATGTTTGCCAAAATGTAGTGAACCATCTGATGCAGAGGACCTTGGTAGGACTGAAAAACACTGGCTATGTTATTACAGACTGTAACTTAAACTACAGACTCATTATCCAGGGCAAGTGACATCGTGTATAAAGGATACACATTACACTCTCTTAATGAAGCAGCTGTGATACCTCTCAGCCTAACCATGGAGATTCAGTGTTATAGTGCAGTGTGTGATATTTTTAGGTGATATCACAGCTATTGGTGCTTTTAGTGTTTGATTGAAGTCTTGACAACTAATGCAAGACCATTGAAGCAATAAAAACATCATGTAACTTTCTTTCCTCGCGTGGGGGTTGTAAAGAATCCACTGTATGTTCCAGTACAACCTCATTTTTACCAGTGTGTCAGAGATTAGTCTGTAAAAGAGTTGTTTTTGAAACATTAATATCAGTAAAATTACTCTTGAGTAAAATATTGTGTTGTTTACCAAGAAATGGTTATGGCTTTAATTGTAAACATATAAAATACTGAGTGGGAAAAACTGGGGGTTGAGGAGAATATTTCTTTAGGTACCAACCAGAGACCAAAGTAGATACTAGCAGCTAGAAATTTGTTTTTATGTGATATTCACAGTGCTTCAGTCAGCATAAACCATTTCCTGTGTGTTCTGTTTATTAGTTAGAAAGCCATGCCATTAAAGGAACATTACACTTGTTTGCCATCTTGCTAGAACTGGAAATAGAAAAAGTGAGAGCTCCATCATATGTAAAAGACAAATACTCCTTGCAACAACTCCAGCAATGCTGTTTTGTTTAAACTTCATACCTTGTGGAATTAATAAAACTTTAAACAACACATCATGGTGTTAGAAATAGCTATGTGGGTTATTTTTAACAACTAGTGACTCAACTATCGAGCATCTCCAGCTATAGCAGGTGTTGCCAGGTACAGTAGGTGGCATTTAAAAACGAGAGACTCGATGCACTGAAATATTAGAAAACAGAAACCATGGGTTGTAGGTATGCTGTAGAGACTTAAGATTGGTATCACTTGTTGTGCTGCCATGTGGATTGCTTTGTAGGGCTGTAACTGTGTGTTTCCTGTTTGTTATCCTGCGCAGTGGGACTCCTGATCCACATGTGGAGAGTTGCGTCATGCCACCCATCAATGTCTTAACAAAGGCGGGATGTGTTGGATTGCTCCTGTCTGACCTGTGAGGCATTTGTCTATTATCAGGCGGTTTGAGACAGGCAACGCTTCAGGATGGATGGGGAGTGGCAGACTGTCCCTGCTGACCTGTTTCATGGGGGTTAAACAACGAGAGTTGCATTGGGCCAACTTCAGATATAATTACATTGCTGTGTCAGTGTCAGGGCAGAGGGTGCAGTAATTGCACTTTACTACACAAGCCTAAGAGAAGTGGTGTTGCAACCCCCGGAGGACTGAGTTGGATCATCCTGTCCGGTTGAGCACATGCAAATTTCACTGAGCAGACATTCAGAGATAGGTGGCAAAGAGCCCGTCTAAAGAGCTCTGGCTGTGATTGTAGAACTAGAGTTACAATATGTAACCGCCATCACCATGGCAACGTTTAATCAGTCTGTTCAATCTGTGAAGTTGTACTTAATGGATCCTTTAGAACAATGGATACACGAGTGCTGTCAAAGCCAGCAGGATGCGTGCTTCCACAAATGGCTCACCTCCCTAATGACCGCCCATTTGATGCCTTTCAGATCACGGTGTCCCATTCCTGCAATCAGTAAATAAGCCTGAAATTTACCAACGAAGCTAATGATGAGCACTAAATATCCCCTTGAACACTGAGTGTTATTGGTGTTTGCTTTAGATCGTGACTGTGAGTGTTAGGGATGTAATGTTGCGAGAAGACTAAATGTCAGCACAGTGGAAAAGGATAACACCAAAAACCATGGCCTGAAAGTGAACTAAAAAATCTGGCATTGTTAGCATTTGGGCAGTATTTGTTTATTAGTGTTAACTGTATGACTGTACTGTTCGGGTCTGGATTACATTATATTGTACTGTTTGCTTCTTGTTAATGTGGCTACCCTTTGTACACTGTCGATGGTTGGACAAAGACCATTAATTAGCATGCACCTTTTCTAAGTAATGCTTCACAAAAACAGTATTTTGTCTCTCCCCTGCACTTGACATTTCCTGGCCAAAAACAGTGTTTGCTGATGATTTAATCCAGATCACTTTTTACTTAAGTGTTGTTGAATAAAAGGCTGAACTAGTCTCAAGTAATATGTATTCATGATATGGTTTTAATGAATCTTTGTATCATTTAGCATCAGGAGTCACTGATATGAGCAAAATGTTTTATCATAGCTGTTGTGATAGAATACTGTTTTTCATGTGAACTGTGATGTAACATTTCAAGAAAATCAACTGGAAAAATCCATTAACAAAATAGGATGATCATCAAAACAGCTGCAAATCCTCCATTATAATCAGTTTTTGAACCTTAATTAAACCATGTATCGTTTGGCATTTTTGCTTGAAAAATGGCTGAAACAATTAATTGATTATCAAAGTAGTTGTTGCTTAATTTTCTGTCGACTAGTTTGATTGATTAACAGATCATTTCAGCTCTATAGAAATCCTCTAACTTAAATCTTGGCATCAATCAGTCTTGATTTGTAACAGCTACTGTAATGTCCTAATAGAGATGTACAGGATTAGTTACCTGGTAGAAATGGGAATGCAAAAACCCCAGTACCTAACAGCATATACCGTCATGTCATCCAAACCTGTGTAACATGGCTATGAAAACTTCTGTATGATGGTGCCTCACTTGTAGGCCAACACACCCTCACCTAAAACAGCAGCTATGGTTCTATGTGGGATTGTACTGACTGCACAAATTGTCAGAACACTTGTTTCTCTGTGCTAGTTTGATAAAAGGATCCTTCTCTACAAACCAATGGAAGACAAAACATTCCCCAGACCAAACAGGCAACATACTCTGAGGAATATTGTACAAGAAACAGTTTTCAAAAATGGAACAATTTCACACAAGGCAGACGAAGGCTGCAGCGTCTTAGAGGAAGAAAAGAAGTGACTGTCAGCTCAGTGAGTTTAACAGCTGATCTGTAGGAAGAGGTCTGTCTTCTCCAAGAGAACTGAGCAACACTTCTGTCTATCTTTCCTTTTACATGAACCTGTTAAACTGCCAAGGTGTAAGGCAGCAAATGGTTGGTATAAGTCACTTGACTTTTTCCTCATCACCTGACACATGTCCATCACTGAAAAGTATTGAAGGAGCTCAGGGTAGATAGGACCTGCAGAGATGTCCTGTGCTTAGAGTTGTGATTGACTCATGTCTCAGAGCTCTCAAAAAAAAAAAAAAAAAAAAAAAAAAACACCTCTGTGTGATGGCTTGCTGTTTTAAGTTCCCTTTGAGCCTCAGAGGAGGAGTGCTGCTCAGTATAAGACCCACATGTATAAGTAAATTATAAAAAAAAAATATATATATATATACTGAAAACTACATGATCATGTATGACAAACTAGACTTTAATGGTGTCACTATGTGAAAATTGATTATGTAAAACCTAAACAATGTTTGTAGTTGTATGAACTTGTAGATGACAGACAATATGTACCTGCTACATCTCACCTTAACCCTAACCAAGTTGTTTTTGTGCCTAAACCTAACCAAACGTTAGCCAGTGTCAACAGAGATTCATGCCCCATCTCCCAGACTTGTTGGAGGTGCATCATGACATATTCATTCCTGTTCCCACTTGTATTTCATTTTCATTGGTGTGGACTGATTCAAAAATTTTGTTTCAGTTATTCTTGGTCAATGTTTGTTTTCCCTATGGATGTACTGACTTCCACCATAAACCACCTTAAATACAAAAATATTTCCAAACACAAATTTGAAATGTGCTCAAAAGATTCAACATACCTAAACGACAAATAAAAAAATAAAATAAAATAAGGGAGAGTGAGCAACCACCAGCCCTGTAAACAAGCAGAGTGAGGAGGTGGAAATGGACAAGTGCGACAAGAACGAGTGAGCTGTTTTTCTTAAGAGGCTCAGGCTCAATGTATGTAACAGACTATTAAACATTCTCTCAGACAGTGGTGGTCAGTGCATAACTCTCTGTGGTGGGAATCTGTGGAGGCAGGCAGGATAAACAAACGGTGAGAAAGAGCTGCTGTTTTGTACGGCTGAGGCTGAACAGCCTCGAGGCAGCAGCAGAGAGGAGACCGAGGTCTAAACTGCATCTTAGACAACACCTGGTGAGCTTATGCAGCTACAGGGCACCTTCAGCCTCTGGCTCAGCACTCCAGTGTGCTTTATCGAGCACTGAAGGGGCCCAGAAACCATCACGCTTTATAGTAGTTCTTTGTTATTATGCTTGGCTCCATTTCCGAGTTTGGGTTAAAGTTCTGCATGTTAAGAAACCCCAAGCTGTTCAAGATCATGAAGACACAATACAGAGATTGAGCTCTGCTTTGTTGTGGATTTTCTCTCTAATCCTCTACACAAGGCTGTAAGACATGGTAAAAAAGATTTACCACAGAATGTCTGTGTTACAAGTTATTCTAACTAACATTGTAGAAATTCATTTGCTTTATTTAGAGTCAAAGGAAGAGTTTACTCTTCCCTACATCAGTTTGTTAGAACTACATGCTCATACATTATATTTTGGATAGATAAAGAAAAGACTCATTAATCTGTTAATGCAAAAGTTCAGTATTTAGCAAAATATGTGTATTTTACTTTCTTGCGGCAAGTAAAATGAGAGGATTGATACCACTCTTATATTTTCATGGTAGAGCTACGGCCAGCAGCTGGTTAGCTTAGCCTAGCACAAAGGCTGGAAACAGGAGGAAAAAGCTTGGCTTTGTCAATAGGTAGCAAAATCTACCTACGAGCACATCTAAAGCTCACTGATTAACACATCACAACTGGTTTAATTGCTACAAAAACAAAGCATATGTAATTGACAGTTCACAGTTTTTTGTGCCTTACTATTTCTTGACTCTGAGCAGTTGCCAGGTAACTACCTTAGGACAGAGCCAGGCTTGTGGTTTCCACTCATTTCCAGTCCTTATGCTAAGCTAATGTTTTCTGTATAGCTTTGTATTGCCATTTAGACCATTAAAATGGTCCAAGACGAAACAATCTGTAAAACCAGGTAATACAGTAATGTACCGTGATGTCAACTTGTCTAGGATTATGTTATGCTAAACCTTTGCATGTGGAAATTGATAGCTTCAAGGTATTGGCTTCATAGGCTGACTGTTGACTATTGGAGACAGTAAGGTTTAAGCATCTTTGTGTTTTCTGTTGCTGCAGGACTGTGCTATAAAATCCTCTCCTATCTGTACAGTTGGCTCACGCTCTGGCCCTCGAAGTGAGTCTGACCACATTAGATCAGCGATGGCACTAAGGAAATGGTGTCAACCTCGGGGTGGGATGTGCCCAAGGTGGTTTTGAATATCAGCTGATAACGATAGCCACTGAGTCCTCGAGTCCTTTTCTCCACCAGTATCACTTGATAATACTGGAGTCCAAACACAGAGAGCATATTCTGAGCATGACAAATAATGGATTAGGGGGATTAGAGGCAGGCGAACATGAAAAGAATCATATGTTTTGAATTTCCTCCTGACCTAGATGTTTACTCTCACAAAGGGTAAAGATAAAGTGTGGCGGTATGTGTGTGACGTGAGAGACACAAAGTGAGAGAAAAGATTTCTGAACTGAGGCGTTTTATGTGCGCATGTTTGATGTGCAACTCGGTGTGTGGCAGAAATCAATTTACAGAAGATAATTGTTCATGTCCAAGGGGAGTGGAGGAGGCAATGAAAGGCAATGAAAGATCGAGTCTACATCACTGTACACAAATGGCACTAATGGGGACAATGATCATCTCCAAATGAAGCCAATTACGGGGCTGTTATTCTCACACCTCGCAAGTCTTCATGTCTTCGTGTGGGCACAGTTATTCAGCCAGAGAGAGCTGATAAAAAGTTGTTGACCGCATCAGGCCATGCTAATAAACTCATATCTGTCCCAACAGTTCGACAGTTAAATAGAAACAGATGACAGCTGTTCAGGAAAGCTCAACCAGGGAGGTTGTGGCTGTGGTGAAGTCGATGGGATTACCTGGGGGGATTAGGAACTGTAAGTACAATAACAAAATGGCTTGACGAGGACACAATTACTCTGCCATGTTTGAGACAAGCTGATAAAGGCCAGCAGTGTGGCTGTTAGCGCCTGAGTCACTGTCACATTTAGGAATGGGCTCCTGCAGCCTGCTGACTAGAGGGTAGAAACCTAACTTGGAATATGATTTAACCCAACATCAAAAAGTAGTACTCACTAAAAAACTCAAAGCAACGCAATTCTGGTTGCTCTGACTTACTCTGACTTACTGAATTACTGTTTGATTTGACAATATGGTTATTTTGGCCCAGTGTTAGACACAACAAGCACAAGTTTTTACCTTAAAACGGCCACAAATTTATTACTACTTGTACAAAATGATGTGCATATGACAATACCAAATGGTATAACTGTAAGTTTAAAAAGAGTTAGAACAGATTTACAAACATACCATATTTTATTTGGGTAAATCACCCACTGGGAATATATAAAATAACCCTGGGTCAAAACAATCCCATGTCTTGGGTGCTGGGTAAAGTTAACCCATTATTTCATTGGCACTATAATGACCATAATGAAAATATGTAATTTGCGACCCACTGATCTTTAGTGTGAATGTTCCAGATCATTCATTACATTTTTCCAAGGTTTCCAACGTTAATGTTTGAACGCATGCATTGAAGAATCAGCTCATATTCCAAATGAAATTGTACTCAGGAGAACATCACAAAGTCTCATCTTATTTCTTCTGGCACTAAAAGGTCCCATCACTGTTTGTAAAATTGAAATCCCTCAGATGAAACCTAAAAATACATTTTCCCGCATCTACCTAACCCAACATATTGAAAAGTCTGCAAACCATTTAGAGTGTAATCAGCCCTCTGCTGAAATTATATTAGATACCAGACTCCCATCCATGAGACTCTCATCAACTTGACATTAGGCTTGAAGCTGTGCAAATTATGGAAAGCGTTTGTTTAAGGGCCGGCTTCTCTGCCCTGATGAAACCTCTTGCGATGGTTTAGGGACCACCACAAAGTCACATATCATTTTCCTGGGGTATTAGAGAGTCCAATCAGAATCCATAAAGATGAAAAATGTCCTTTCAAAGCCAGAGAACCAATACTTAACTGCAGTGTCACATTGATGCACAGCATGGAGCTCCTCCATTGATAATGAATGGGAAACGGACTTGGATGACTCATAAATAGTTTGCCTGAACTACAGCAAAGGGAACTTTACATTAGCCTGCTGGTAAGAAAAAAGAAAATTGATGCGTGTGCTACAAACAGAATATTTTCTTTCCTGCCATGGTCACTTTTTCTATCCTTTAATCAATTTCTGTATCTATCATGTATTAGTGAAGCATACCGGAGATTAGAAGTCAGGGAAATCCTTTTTTCCTGCTAAAGTTAATGATTGAAAATTTTAACTGGTCAAAGTCCTCTAAAACTGGATAATATTTCACAGCCACACTCTTATCTGTGGCAGTTTCAAGCAGAGATATCAGTTTGAATATCTGAAACTCCATCATGCGTGTGAGTGTTAATTGGAAACAAACTCTGAACCCTGGAGCACAAATTTTCTATTTGTTTTAGAAGCCAGGATTTCAATGTGTTTTGCTGTGATTCTGATACAGAGGATTGGGTGTTTTCATCATTAACACACTGTTTGTATACATTTCAGTTTTATTTCATCATCCTCCTCTGCGCTGTGCCAGTATCCTGCCAGTAATCTTACGCGAAGTGTGTGGTTGTTACAGGTTGCCTGTAATTCATCATCCAGAGAGAATAAGTAATTGTCTGTGCCGGTGGTCAGCTTGAATTCATGGCTCAATTGGATTCCAATAGTGACAAGCAGTCACTAAAGCACTCCTGCAGTATTATTCACTTCTGCATTGCCTGTTTGAGACTGCATTCCCAAGCAAAATGACAGCATTGGTCGTTACGGCAAATGACCAGTAACGTGTTTAGCAAGTGACAAAGACCTCCTGTAAGAGTTATGACTAGTTGTGGAAGGAAGCAGTGTAGTGGCAGCTTTTTCATATTTAGCACAAAAGAAAAGTGATTTAGTTTGTGTTTCCATCCAGCACTGCTAATACTAAGAGTTGGCTGCAACAAGATAACCACTCCATGCCACTGTCATTGGCCTGTCAGACCTGGAGACCAGATTTGTTCTACGCACGAACAAATTGGGGTTTTTTATGTGTTGTTCTCGGGGTTATTTACAATGTATTTTGTCTTTTAATTTGTAGGACATTGTCCATCCATACGATCAGTGTAATACTCATTATTGTGCCAAAAATATGGATCAGTATGCATTCATTTGTTGCCATATTTTGGTGGAACATGCAGAAATGAACTTTTCTGGGAACACTTTGAAGCTTATTGTGAAACCACATCATATCCAATTTGAATTTAAGTTGACCACAGCGTACTATTCTATATAGTAAACTACAGTAGCTATGGTTGCACATTTAACACCTTACAAGTCAACAGAGGATGAGATTTAGACATTAAAAAGACAGACTTAAAGGGGAGTATCACTTTTGATTTTAACAAATGAATATTTTTACATACAGGTAGACATTCATAAGACATGGTGGATACTATTGTGCACCCTAACTATCAGGAAACGGATGTTTTGAATTTATACATTTCCAATTTCACAAACAAAATGAGCAGAATGTTTTGTTTCTGCCTGGGTAGCAGCAGAAATAGGACATTCTCTTTGGAATTCGCTGTCAACGAGGTGTGGCGAGAGAGATGAGGTTGAAAAAGAGCAGACAGATAGCTTAGCGAGGGGGGTTAGAGACGAGAGAAGAAAAACAGGGACTGAAAACAAAGGTGAGAGGAGAGACGAGGGACGGGGGCGATGGGGAGAAATGAACAGATGAGGACAGTGAGTGCTGCCAACTCGGCGTGAGCGCATGTACGTGTGTGAGTGTTAGTGTGTGTGTGCATGTGCGTGGCTGGAGGATAATATGGCCACAGCAGCAGAACACACATCTCACATTGCACTCAACAGGTGGGTCAACAAGGGGCATCTCAAACAGGCAGGCAGGAGCTTATCTTAATTCTGAGAGAGAGAAAATCCAAGATCCCATCCACACTGACTCTCTGTAATCGATGCTGACAGGTAATTCAGAGCAGTGCATGGGAGAGCTTACAGCTTGCAGGAGTGGCAGGGCATTTGTGTGGCCTTGGTTGCTACACTCCATGCAATCAAAGTGCTTGGCAGTTCTAATACATGTCCAGATAAACACATATTTTGGAGCTAAAGAACAATTCGGCAGAGCAATAATGATGATGGACGAGACAGGAAAGTAAATCTTTAAATTCACAGGAAGTTATTTGTCCATCTCTCACTGACTCTATCACTACCCTCACATTTTCTTATTCAAGTAAAATTATGTGAATATTGGTATAGTTCCTATTATGCAACAGTAGAGCTGGGAGATAATTCAATTTTTTTGTGCAGAATCACTTCATATCTTACATGCTACAGTAAGTTAAATGCAGAATGAGCTAAGCTGCTCAGAAATGCCATTACTTTGTATATGAGTGGTACTGTCCATGTTTTAGGCAACAAGTCCTTCAGCACATATAAGGTCAATATAGGTGATTTGTCCTTACTCTTGGAATTAGAGCTGTAGGAGCACTCCAGCAGCAGGCGCACTGCTCCTTCATTGTCACGGTAACAACAACAACAATAATAATAACAATAATACTGATAATAGCTGCTCGCACAGATGACATATGGTACTGTTTTTTTTCTTTTTGTGTGCATGTATGGCAGATTTTCACACAGAACAAAAACATAAGTTTACAGAGAAAAGTGTACATTAAAAAAATGTTTTACTAATGTCAAAAACATACAAATAGTTCAACAGAGAGTGAATAATAATAATGATTTTTGACACTCCCATCAGTATTCTTTGTCCCCCATAATGCTTTAGGCAGGACATAAACAGGAAGTATGATGTCGCCATGGATTCAGTTACACTGTGGCCCATATTTATCTACATTTCGTGCAAAGTTTGTTTGTGATGATTCATACTGAATGTAAAACTATGTGTATCATGTCTTTCTGTACAGATTTGACTGAGTCATGGCTCTGAGAAGAAGAGGTCAGAAATTTTACGTAAACTGTTGCAATCGGCTTAAGAAATTTTGCTGTCAAAAAAGATTTTGGTTTACATGCAGTGCAACATAGTTAATTGCATTGTCCTTTAATTTATTATTTTAGATGTGATACTACATGGATTTATTGTATTGCATTTAAAGATATTTATATCGGAAAACTATTCGTTTTGTATTATAGATCTCAGCCACACCACCAAGCCCTAAACAGCAGTACAGTGCAACACTGCATTGCCTCTAAACACAAAGTACCACCAGAATAGTACCTGACACCTTTGTCTCTGTATCCTCCCCAAGTCTCTCACTCTGTGCTTTTCAACTGTCTGAGTCAATAAAAACAATATAAAAGGGTGAGTGGTCCTCCCACTTGTCCGTTTAAAACTAATGCTGGTGTTTTGGGGTAAAGTCAGACACTGCAGGATATAGAGGCCAAAACCACAGGACAAAAAAAAAAAAAGGAGAGTGTATGTAGGCTAGCAGGGGAAATACGATGGCTCATGGCTGTGTATCCAGAGCACATTAAAAAGAGAAGAGAAGCCCGGTCTAGTTGGTCCCTCAAAGCTGCCATTGGCATATCTCCAGTTTTGTGAGAGGACTTGTTATGTAATTCCACAAGAGCCTGTTTTCTCATACTTCACTGTTGCTAAAACCAACATGACCATCAGTTCACAAAAATCCACGCGCTGAATGAAGAAAACAAAAGAAAACAGCATGTGTACATACAGTGATTTTTGTGAATGTGAACTTGAGTAAGATGTAAATCCAGATAAATCTACAGCAAACACCAGTGGTCATGTGCGTGCATTAAACAATATTACAACAACACAAGAGTGCATCGTTGTGAATGTGAGCTAAGCGTGCGGAGTAAGGAACCTGACTCTTAACAGCTGAGCTGAGATTTTGAGCCATGCATGAAATATTATGCGCATGCTATACATTGCAGGACATTATAATGTGTTGTTGTGCAGGAAAATACTAGAATCCCTTTGTTGATTTCTTGTTTTGTTGTGCTTTGATTTTTAGTGTTTTCATTCCTGAGAGGTTTAAAGAAGCAACAACAAAAATCAATGTGTTGCATTTTTAAGAACAACATGGTTTGTAGCAAAACCAGGAGAGTCATATAATCTACTGTCATTTAATTTTGCACAGTGGCATCCACCTCTTGCTGCGTATCCTTGTATAAGTGGATGATCTCACATATATGTAGCTATTGAAAAATTTAATGCTTCAACTTGACTCAGACTAATTACTGGATACAGTGTGATTACTGGCGTCACTGGAGGCCGGTGATACTTCTTGAAACATGTAGCTGAAAAAACACCAAAATCCTCATTAAAACTGCAAAGATATAAATGTTTATTTTGTATGTGTAATCATTTTTTCATATTATTTTGTGGCATTTTGCTTTCATTCTACAGTTCTCAGCAGAGAGTGACAAATAATATGGGGGGGGGGGGACAGGACATGGCATGTGACAAAGGCCCCCAGAGTGAGGACATAGTGGTTACATGGTATATGTCTTACAACACTGGGTCACCAGGAGGCCCCATGTGGTCAGGGCTTTGCATGGTTTGTGATGCATATAAATGCAAATGAATAATGACAGGGTAGTTCAGGCTACAGCAGTGTTTTTCAGCAGGCAGGGTGCAGAAAAATACATGGAGGAAAGAGTCTTTTTGTCATGACAGATTGCAAAAAATTTATAAAACTAACAATAATACAAAGACATGGAGATGATAGTAGAAAATTACAATACAGAGGTTACCAGATGCAATTTTCAAGCAAATGAATGGTTTGATAGTAAATCAGATTATGAGAAAGTGAGGGTTGTAATGATCTCAAGTTAAACAAAAATGCTTAATCTTATTATAGTTCCTTTCACAGGGATTACAGATGCCTTTTATTACTTCATATTAAATTTATGAAAAAAGATGTAAACACTGAAATGATCAAACCATTGCTTCAGCCTCTGTATCACTACATTATTATTTAAAAAGAAAAAAAAAAACAGATAGCATGTGAAGCTGAATCTTTAATCTTTTTCTTACAGCTCAAACAGGCCCATTAAGCCCAATAAGTCCATTTGCAGGAGTCAGTTGCTTGATGAGGCTTAAGTCCGTAGTCACTCATGTATAGTCTGTAATGTATTATAGACTGCTGAATAAAACTGCAAGTTTGTGAACTTTGGTGTGTTGAGAGTATTTCTGGGGGAAAAACAAAAAAACTTCTGATGAAAAGCTGGGACGAGAGGTCAAAGTCACTTTGTATCAGGGAGTTCATTTTCACAGGAAACTCAACTTTTAATCAATGAAACAGAATGGCATCCAAAGTTCAAATGTGTCTCTCTTATGGGAGGTCCCTTCAAACTTTTCGGAACCCCCGCCTCGGTTCAGACCCTGGCTGCGGTCCGAGCTGCAGGGACGACAGCCAAGATCGCCCGCACAGCCCAGCTCCAATCTGTCGGTCTTTTACTCACTGATGTACTCAGCCGCAAAAAAAAAACTTTAAAAGCTTTGATGTACGTGTCAGCCACCAGTGAATGACATACTGTAGGCTATATTTCATTTTTAACGACTGAACAATCCTGTGCTCTTTGTATGATGGAAGCTGCGCAGTGTCATCGCTTTGAACACTGTCCACATAAAACATTAATGCACCTCGACACTTTTTTTTTCTCATTTCCATCAAACAGGTTTCGCACATGGAGTGGTAATGAACGTGGAAAAGATAAGTCTGCTTTGAATTATATGTATGTGCTCTGTAACATTGCCCCATAAATGAGTCCACTTTGCACAGAAGTTTTATTATAGCACTGTTACTTTTGCAGTGTTTAGGTGTTAGATTATGAAGTATTTCATGCAAGTTATCATTGTTGCCTGTATTTATTAAAAGTACAGTGCTTGAACCTGGGCATTCTGCTCTGTAGTTTGTAGCTGTAGGCAATGTTCAGTATCTCCACCTAGAATCATACACACTGTATGTATTTATAATCACATCAGACAAATGGGAATACTGAAAATCCTTAAATAGCAAGAATAATGAAAAGTGAAGGACCTAATATTTTTAATTAAAAGTATGGTGACACTGGAACGTAGCACTACGCACAAGTATTTAACTGTGCAAATCAGATTAGACAGAAAAGGATACAGTTAGTCAAGCCTGAACCTCTAATAACAGGGTGTGGATTTATAAGCTGGTCAGAATTGATTACACTTTTTAATCAGGCTCGTATCTTTGAAGACTATCAAGGAAACTTAATTGAAATTTCAACCTTTTTTATGCATGGTTAATGTAATTATAATAAACCTAATTTTTGCGTTAACATGCTGTATTGACGGGGTTGTCTTGGACACATTTCCAGGAATATGGTTTATTCCAATTAATGAAGAGAATGATAACATTACTAAATGCATAATTAATGTTGGAAAGTTTAATTTATTATTGATTAATGGAAAGGCCTTTTAACTCCCACATGAATAAGTTTAGTTGTTCAACTCAAATTCACATGTGGTATTATTAGAATTCAAATAATCATCATAGTAATGCTCACTTTGATGTGCAAGATAAAAAAAAATGTTTTTGATGATTTATAGAAGAAAAAAAAAAACCCACACAAAAGAAGTTTATCATCATGTTATGGCTTGCATTTCTGTGACATAACAGATGTACCTCTTTGAAAACTTCCCTGGAGGAAGGACTGGAGGCACAACACAGAGGAATTGACAGAGGGACTGAGCCTGCGGCAGATAGGACTGAAGTCTGAGCAGGCACACCCGCAGGGCTAATGGGCACTCTGGCCCTCAAGGGAGGCCCTGTCCTCGAATTAAACATACAATATATACTGTAGTAATATTCACTGCTCAGGCTTATTCCTGCAGTTCATCCAGCACTCCATGAAGCACTCGGAGAATGTTGGAGAGCCTGAGTGGTGTTCGCCTATTTTAATGGTGCAGGGGAGTTATATGTGCAGCCCTTACATTCAGACTGTAGAACATCATGCTGTAAAACTATTAGCTGAAGCCCAGCTGGCCGCAGAGCAGAGCAGAGCAGAGCAGAGCAGACACCTTTTACTTATATTCCCCTTAAATACTTCTCATTTTCCCCAGAGGTGAGCTGATCTACTACACAGTACTGTGATGTACTGTATGTATGGTTTTAGTATTTTTTTCTGCTTCCTGAAATCATCTATTCCCATAGAGAGGTGTCCTCTGGAGGGAGGACACATGTCCTAGTATTTATCACTCTGAGGTCATGAGGTGCTTCTCTTTCTGCTTCAAATCAGTGACAAGAACTTCAAGTTCTAAGCCAAGGAAAGAAAAAGAATTTTTATTGTTTATGAGCACTACTAAATATATTCTGCCTGTGCCACGCAAGGACACTGTATTTTATTAGGTGTATTTCACTGATGGAAATTCTCTACCGGAAGTGAGCAGAGATCTGGATACATTATATTCTGCAGTGAGCACTCGGCTTCACCCTTCATTTGCTGGTTATTTACGTGCCGTGACACTGTGTGAGCTCTTCATCAACTTCTCTGAATAGTACTTTGACCAATGCAGAGCCATGGTTCTTGACGTAGTAACTGTAACAACAATGACTTACATGGTAGACCAAGAATTGCTATTCTAAACATGTACTTGCATATGAAATGTCTCAGCCCCTTCATTCAACAGCAATGTTCCAGTCAAATGCTCAACGAGCAAAGAAATAGAGAGGTGAGGACCTGTAATGATCACTTATGCTCCACGCAGTATATAAATTCAGTCTATACATAGGCTACAGTATGGACGGTGATTTAAACTTTGACATTAGCAAAATCATGCATATGGAACAAGGAAATCACACACACATCTTTGTCAAACTATACACATGC
Source organism: Lates japonicus (assembly GCA_033238685.1). Lineage (NCBI taxonomy): Eukaryota > Metazoa > Chordata > Actinopteri > Centropomidae > Lates > Lates japonicus. The sequence goes on from BRZM01000007.1 coordinate 5,473,710, forward strand.
ACCAGCAAAAACCTCAGCAAAAGCAGCAGAGACTACTATGCAGCACGGAGCATGTGTAGCTGTCAGGTTTATGTAGAATTTGCCAGCAGTTTTGGCTGCTTGTTGTAAATGTGAAGATTGTTGGCACCTGTATTTTGCCTAAAGTGGGTGGGCAGAATCTAAATTCAGGCAGGTTATGGAGAGCATCCAATTTTTTTCTTTTTTTTTCTTTTTAGCCAACAACAGGCCTCTTTCAACAATCCATTTTCAAAAATTAATGCTGTACAGTATGTATTGCATGTTAAGTTTGTAATACACAATGTGATGTGGGCATATTTACATTTATTTATTTATAGCATTTTTTTGCTCTCTAGTCTCTGCATGACTGTGTTTAATTTTAGTGATTGTGTTATTTGGCATTCATTTTTCCTCCAACACCTGAACTGTCTGTCTGTTCAGTCTGTCTCCTGAAAACCTTTCTCAACAGCAGACCTAACTCATCTTGGGGGAAGGGTAGAAATCCATTTGCTGAAATTGCTAACGCAGATAACACCTCTATTATTATTTAGTTTCTGCAAATTACTGAGCAAAAACTGGCTGATGGTAATAATTTGGTCCCAACTGTTCCTGCCTCAGATTTTGATCAGTGTTACTGGTGTCAGTGTTGCTACTATAAGACAGACAGGAGTGGTATGTCTAAATCTAGAGGACACTGAGGTTACTTCTAATATTGACTTAGCCCCAGGCTGAAAAGTGGAACTCTACTTTAAAGAGCAACTTAAAATCTTGTTTTTGCTGATTTCCTTAGGTTGACGTGATGCTCAACTGCAGTGAAAAAGTGATGTAAGGTGCAGTAGGGACTGCCTCGAGGCAGCGGAAAACGATTTTTGACAAACAAAAACCTGGTCTGAGGTCAATGGTGCAGTATTTCACTGTTATTGTAAGGGCACATTTGATGATGCACACACATAGGTGTGTGCACAATGCTAGTACAATCTGCTTATTGTGGAAGATTATCTATTTTATGAATAAGATTATTATTGTTGCGCACTTTCACTTTGCACATGAGCAGATCCATTTCCTCTGCAAAAAAACTTTCTCTCTTACTGCCTGGCTAATCTACTACCATAATAGCAATCTGCCAAGGTGCAAGCTCAGCTGGCTTTTCAAAGGAATGGGATGTGATTGGTTTATTGCATGTTACGCCCAAAACACCCTCATGATTAATTAAAAGGCAGAGTAGAACCCTTTTGAACCATGCGTCTGGTGCTGCTACTAAAAGTGGGTTTGGACATGCCCTAAATGCATTTGCTCCATGTGCTTTCCACCATGCGCTTATATTGGTAAAATAAAGCCCTCTGAGTCAGAGCAAGGACATTTTTTAATTGAATCACTAACATGTAAATAGTCCTTTTATTCTTGTTTCCTTAGAATTGTCATGGCACATTATATTACTGTATTTGTATCTTTAACCAGAGAGCTAGTCTATGATCAACAATGGCAGAAAGATGTGACACACATGCAATAACCCAATGTGTGGTAAAATCCCTTGAATATTCAGTGTTCTAGCACGCAGTAAATGCTTTTACAGGCTCAGGATGACTGGCCAATTCCCTCTTGGGAGACGTGCGCCTTTGAACACCGACTGACATAAACCCACTTCTTAGCAACAACCTGGGATAAAATAACAAAATATTTTACTTTATCAAGGCACCATATGGAGTGGCAACTTGATGAGGCGGTGCACACATAAACTGAGGAGAGAATATATGTGTGAAATAGGCATTATACTCTATGCCCGTGGGAAAGGACAGAGTCTGCCCTCACATGCAAAACACTTCTTGTCCCAGAGGCTTTGATTGTTGAGACTTTAACAGTGGGTGTGAAGAAGGCACAATATACTTCCTGTTTTGTACAGACAAGAATCCGCTGAAAGAGCCTAATCTCGTGCTTTTCTCCAGTTCCTGTTCATTTTTATATTGCATGTATTCATCAAATCGCAAGAGAACTAGCTGTACATTTTATTCATTGTGCATAGCTTCACACAGAATTCCAAGTGGTCTTGCTAAAGAAGTGGGAAAGCATAATTGGCACACAGGCTTTACACATAATCTCCATATTTATTTGAGGAATAACACCTCACAGGCCTGACAATCTGGCACCCCAGATCCCTTCTCTCTCTGTGCTCTTGGTCTCACAGTGGGTGATCACCAGGCTGAGCTGATTCGGCCTGAAAGGCAGCGCTGTTTAATGAGCAATGGAGGGCGTGAGTGAAGAGACAACAGGTGGAGCGTCAGATTGATGCGCTGCAGCTGGGGATGGGCCACTTTTCTCGCCAGCTGTCGGTCTGGATAATAATAATTTAAAAAGTATGTTTGCAAAAGTGATCATTCTATCAGGACATTTGTCTGTGATTTCATCAGCTGGCGGGGGAAATAAGTTATATTCACAAGATGTTATTCATCTGGCTGTTGTTCAGAGACATCAGCTCTCAGCATGGCAGTTATCCAGGTAAATATTGATATGTTTCTGATTTGCTGCCGTAAGCAGCAAGGAAGCTGCCAAGAAAGGTCTTGCATCCGATCTGAATCATGATCTGTAGTATTTGGTAACAGCACTCTCAAAACTTGGCACGGCACAGCACTGACTTCATTGCTCAGGGCACACCAAATATAGTGATTTTTTTCCGGTTGATGTGGCTCGGTTCAGTTATTGCTTTGAAAGTCCGGTGCTCTGCCTCGCTTTGTTGTCCTGCAATCAATCTTCTCTGTAAAGGACACTTTAAAAAAAAGAAGGGAAAAAAAAGAAAAGAAAAACAGGCGTATTGTTTAATCAGTCACAAAAATAGAAACACAAGTGACGCAGTGGGATTCTTGTGAGTTTTAATTAATTTATCATGTTAGCTGTTTCAAGGTCCCTCATGCAAGTCATTCTGTGAGGCACTTACACCAAGGCCTCTGAAAGACTTCATTAGATGACTGTGTAGAAATCAGGATCTTTGAATAATTTGCATCATATGAAAGCTTTCTGATAGTGTCAATGAACAGTAAGTCAAGCATTCAGCGACGCTCTCCAGTATGAGTGTTATGGTACACTGTGGCCTGCTAATGGTGTGAATACTGGCACACTTTTCATAAGTAGACGCTAGTATGTTTGCTCCAAGTTTGGAAGCAGTTTCTATGGTAACAATGGCTATCGTCACTTTCTCACTGACAATCTGTAGATTTAGCCACTATCACAGATAAAAAATGAATAAACTCTATTCCAGCCTGTGAAGAGCCATAGCAAGGACTCGGCTTGGAACATGTTGCACTCTTTAATCATGACAAGACACGTGCTTAGGTAAGCGAGGCTGCTGGCGGGCCAAAACTTAAAAGCCATACACCATCTTGACAGAAGTGCTTAAAGGCTTTTAAGTTGAGATGTAGAGGTGCATTAGGGGTATTCTGGCAGCTTGCGCACGCTGTGTAAGTCGATAGCGATCAAAAGGCGTTTTACTTAATTATTTCCCCACAAAACTCACCTTTGAACCCCACAAGACAACGAACAAGGTCGTCCGCAGGTTGCAAAGGCTGGACATATGGCTGATGAAATTATTGATGAGTCAGTCACCCTGTTATTTACACCCTGCCCTTTCTCAGCTGGTCTTTAAAGCAGCCATCTTCTTATTCAGTGCAGGTTCTGAATCCTTTCTTTGTGAAATGCCCCTGCTCCAAAGCTGAGTACTGATGGTTAATTTGCTGCTTTTGCTTTGCTCACAAACTTTATCCACTAGAGTTGTGATGGTCCTACAATAACAACTGTTAAAACATATAAAGTGGGGAGTTTTAGCTTTGTTTCCCTGCCATCTTTTCAGAAGGCTGAGACTCAGAACTTCAGTAGTAAAACAGATGCTGGGATTGTTGTGAGATAAAAGCCTTCTGTTATAACAGCCACACACTGAGTCAAGAGGCTGTTACTGCAGGAAGAGGAACTCATCACTCACAATCACTTGTGTTGCATTATTCTTCATTATGAATGAGAATTAAATCTACATGCCGCAAGTATCTCTGAGGCAATATAGAAGAAAAAGAAAGTTATGTAAAAGTAGCAGTACCACACATATGAAGTATTATGATCAAAATGTACTTAAAGTCTCTAAAGTAAAAGTACTCATAATGCCTCCATAACAGCTTATATTAGTGTTTTACTATCATATATTAGATTATTATTATTACTTTCACAACATTCACTAATTAGTAAGTCACATTTTTACTCTTAGTTGGTGAAGTGAGAGCTTATTTGAACTATATCTACATCTTGGTAGTTTCATTTATAACAGTCTTCACATTTTATGAGTTCATCATATTTTTTCATGTACAATCATAATATGAAACTAGTAAAGTTGTCAGATAAATGTAGTGGTGGAATATTCTCCACTGAATTGTATGAAATAGCATGAAATGGAAATACTCAAGTAAAGCAGGGAGGTATTCAAAGGATTTAAAACAAGAAGTTAATATATATTTATATGAAGTCATAATTTCATTTGTATTATTTTAGGTGTTTGAAATATCCTGTTTGCAAAAACCTAGAATATATCAAATGTCAGGTGAGGTGCTTTTTGATTAAGTGAAATTTATTCTTGACTGCTGACTGCAAAGCCATTTTGTGTCCCTGCATTCCTTATTGAAACAAGCCTTTTCCATTACAAGCAGCAGACAGGCTACTTAAGGTTTCTTTTGAAACAGAAATATTGTTCTGTATGAAAAAGGTGATGTAAATACAATGCTTTCAGCAGAAAGCACACGTGCTCATAAACATGTCATTTCGTTTCCAGGATAGGTCAAGTCACGGCAGTTTCCATTCTTAAACTATGTATTGTTTACTTTTCTTTTTTTTTCTCGGACCACCTCAAGATTAACATGAAGGCTTCTTCTCAGATTGATTTCCAAAAAAAGTGGTAATAATAACCATCCATGCAATGTTAACAATGTTAGCAAGTCATAAATTCAGTCACAGAGGTCCATAGATTTCTATGATGAGAAGAACACTGATGTTGACCAAGGTAACCTTGTTATTTGGGTCAGTTGGATGTTTGTGGGGTTTCCCCATCAGCCATCAAGTGCTCACAAGCATTGCAGTATGTCCTCTGTATGGCTTGTATAGAGTTGGCTCGATGGGAAGCAATCAGCTTGCTCAAATCATCCATCAGACGTTTTTACGACAATGTGGTTGGCTGCCGTGTGAAGGAAGATTAAGGGATGACCTTCACACAACATCAAAGTGTAGATGAGTCCTGGACTGATCATCTGATTGCTCCCTGTCTTTGTGGCTTTCACTTCAGATGATTGTCCACTTAAAGAAATGTTTGTTCAGTCTGTGAGGGGCAACTAAGTTCACAGCAAAACAGCTCCACAATCAATGCTCTGAGTTAATAAGTAGAGATGTTATTCAGCAACATTGTGAGTTGACTCTCAGTGGCAGAGGTTTTTAGGTTTCTTAACAGTAAAATTTTTTATCATAAGTAGTTAGCTTGTTAGTATTAGAACCGCTATATGAAGTAACCACAAAGGGACACTTAACAACCACAAAGAAACCATTACAAGGAAACTCAAAATGCCACAAACATGCACAAAATGATGCAAAATTACCACAAAGTGACATCCAACAACTACAAAATGATGCAAAACAGCTGCAAAGAGACATGGAAAGTTATTTTGTGTACGTTTCCATGCCTTGTTCCTATGTAGGAGGGGATGGGGCTTTTAAATGTCTGTTTGAGGGCTCACTGTTCTGTGAATCTGTGACCCAGTCTGGCCCCGTCATTCAAACATTTCTAACCTCATCTCTCTCAGATTTCTTGTGTTAGCCTACTGCTAAAAGAAAATGCAGCATTTTTGAGTTGTAATTGTATAAAACCAAGCTATATTGACTGCTCAATTTTACAGCCTATGGTAGGCAGAACAGTCTTGTTAAACCTATTATTGTAGTTGGTTTGAATGGGTTGTGATTGACAAAGGGCCTTTCTACCATTAACACAAAAAACCTTATCCGTTGGTTGAACTGGGCCACACACCTGGAAGCGGTTTGACTGTTTACAAGCAGAAAACAGAAGTACAACACCCCACTCTTGTATTGTCTTTTGCTCTCATGTTGCGTGTGAATCAATATGAAACAATGAACAGTGTGAGTTACCTTAACTAACAAGATTAGACATTTCCAGAGTTGTTTTCTTTGCATTAGGAATTGAATAAATGACCGAGAAGCTGGGAAAATCAACCTGAAAGATTCTGCTTCAGGTGCATGCCAGGACAAACTACAAAAAGATGGAAAAATGTGAAAGAAAAGGAACATCACTTAACATTGTTCTGAGATATTAGAATTTTTTTGCTATGCAGAGGCGGAGAAATAGCTGATAGCACTACAAGTGTTCATCAAAGAGTGCAGGATAGAAATAACTGAGGGTCAGAGCATTTAAAGACCCATTCTGTTGCATTCTGGCAATATTGAAGAAAAAGAAAAAAATACATTTAGTGCTTCATGTTCGCAGGAGATGTTTGCAGAAGTCATTGAACAGATTAATTTCCTCAGCACATCATTAGTGTACTACTGTAGCTGAGTACAAGCACAGACTGGAGTTACTTAACATTCATAGGGAGGAGGGCCGTGTATTGATTATCATGATAATGTGACTTTTGGCACCTCAAAGAATTTGACCTCAAAGAATTTTCTCCCCGATGAAAAGCATTCGCCTTCAGTGCAACATGCAGGAGTGGCTTTATTCACGCAGCATCTGTCATCTTTAAAAACTGTTGGTTTAAATTTCATAATTGGGAGGAAACTGCAAACTGCCTAATCATGCTGTATTACCAATCAGTGATCTAATCAGCTGCTTCTTCTAACACTTATTTGTAACTGCACTGAAATCTAATATAATTACCTCAACAAAAGATGTACAGCTCGCAGCAAAACACAAGATATCAAGTCTGCTACGTCTAAAATGACTTTGATTTGATCGACTGACAGTTCACAATTTTAAATGCATTTCCTCATTTGGTGGACTTTGAGTGCCTTGGACTTTGCAGACCTGCCTTTTGGTTCTATATATCCCCAAGGAACCAATTAATGTGATTGGTGTCCTGTCTTTTCAGTGAGAGAGAGCGAAAGAGAGAGTAAGAGGGAGTATGTTTATGTGTGCTTTGCAAGCACATGTATGCCTACAAGGACTTTCTTAAAGTAGTTCTCAGTCATTAAAATAATGGCTAGTGAATGGACTATTACACCATCTGATCATTCCTTATGATCCTTAGGATGCTGAGCTCTAAAATGTAATATAAAAATAGTATTTCCACTTAAGATAATCAGCCACATCCAGTAAATGAAACACGTCATTATCGCACATTGTCACCACCGGTGTAACGGTACATTCGCACCAAGCCTGTTAGATTTAATTAATGAAAACTCATCAGTATTTTATCCCTTAGTTTGGTTTGCTTGAGGAGGTGAGATCAGTGCCATTCAAACTTAAGTGTACACCAGAAACACTGCTAAGACTGCTTTGAAAAAAACAAAACAAATAACCACAGGCCCCTGTCCTTTCAGCTGCAGCTTGTTTGTGTAGAAAACTCAAATGACAGGATACTGTATTATGATTCATCATTTCCCTCATCAAGCTGCAGCACAGGACGTGTTGTCTCTTTATTTCTACAGTTGCCCTCCTATGATCGATGAAGAGCAGTTGTGGTCTAGGCTAAACAGTCTATGGGGCTAATTCTGATATCCAACTATTTATTCATCATCTCTATTTCTGTAAGGCTACCACAGAAGGCAAAGCTTGGGAATGCAGTCAGCAGATTGAGTTTGTTTTTATTCTTTTCTGGCATCATTTGGACCAATTAAAATGAATAATAGGCATAATTACACCTGTATCTACAACTCACATAAGTAACTTAATGCTAAATATGGCCTTTATAACTGCAATTACTTCATGATTGACACTTCATTATATGTGACTATATAGAATGCTGATGAGCGACAGAGCAGTAATTGTATATCAAAAGTAGAAACACATGGTAATAGATTTTTCAGCAAAAATGCTTTTATTATAGTGACTTAGGTCACAGACTGTGAATTAAGAGTATAACCAACATTCAAATTTGTAGTGATATTTGAATATTAATGCAATATGCTATGTGACTCCATTCTAAAAATGATGTGGCGTGGCCTTTTGGAAGTAATATGAATAATGAAAAGAGTTCAGTTTCATAAAATAAAATACATAAGAAGATAAGAGTTATTTTTATGCCAGTGCTTTGTGCGTGTTTATGTGTACAGTGTATTGATTTGTGCTGTTGAATGCACAGAGGAAATATGTTGCATACTGGCCACACAGAGCTCATGCATATTTTGATCCAGCTCCGTGTTAGTGTGCAGTATATCTGCAAACTCTACTTTGGTGCCAGAGTTCTAATGTTTAAAGTCCGTCTGCTTGATCCCCCACGCCTCATCTATAATGATTAGGTGACCAGCATACCATAACGTGCATCACATCATGCTATATCCACATCATATGCATAATCTGTTACAAAAAGCATGAATTTAGCAAAGGCGATCATGACGTAAAAACTCCTGCTTCTGAAGTGAGTTTTGACAGAACTGTTATGTATCACCAGCTTTAATGGGCTATCATGTACAGGATATTCATCAAGTGGAGCAGGTGCCTGCAGATACACTGCCTTGGTGTTTTGCATCCCAGCATCTAATTACTTTGCCGAGAAGATGGCAAGGAAGAGACGGAGCAATGTTCAATACGCCTCACTCTGCCATTTCACGATGCTTGTTTACTGAAGGTTTTCGTCTATCATAAGGCAGCCAGCAGGTGGCTGGGGAAACTACACAGAAACGTTTCTGGCACTCTCGGGTGGATTAATTTTTGTGCACTCCTAAATTAATTATGACTGATTCACACCCTCCAGTGAATCCCTACATCTTCGGGTTGATCCCCACAATCTGTCAGTGGTACAGTAGCTCATTCCAGCTTGTCTCCAGCAACGGTAGTTCTCTGGGCCGATCAGTTTTTTAGGAAATATGTAAAAAGCACCATAAGTGGCAGTCATCTCATTTTCTACTGAGCTGTAATCAGCACATAAGATATAAGTAGAAGGAATGAAAGTACCCAGCAATAATGGTTACACCTGCCATGTTTTTTCCCTTGAACCGTGTCTTGACTCCAAAAGGGCCATCACTGCCACTTTCAATAAACTCCCCTGAGTAAACTCAAATACATTCTTTCCAGAGATGAGACCAGGCCGCAGCTCCGTGAGTGCAATGTGCAGTTAATGACTCATGAGCTGCTGATTCAAGGTGAAGTGTGCTAATGTTTTTTTGCATGCATTCTAGAAGATATCATCTCTGCAAAGGTGCATCTTTGTCTTGCAGTGGCTAAGTAAAATGTGCCCAAGGGCAGCTGCGTTTAAGGGGCGGAAGTTTTTGTATTTTTCGGCCTTATCTGCTAGTTACAGCCTTTATTAGATATTGGAAATCCTCGAACCAATTGCCTTCCTTTCCTGAATGTTAAGTTACTGTCAATAACATTTCCTTTTCATGTCTGTTGTCCTGAGGCTCAGCTCTGACAGTGTCATTGATGGTCCTGTCCTTCACCACAAAGAACTCTTCACAAGTTTGGCCACTGCAAAAACTGAATTTGCAATGCAGAGAAAAAAAGACTCAAAGCAAAGCGTGTTCCTACACTTATAATGCATTCACCGCCATATGTTTTCAAAGCTAATTGCAAAGGATAATTGGCTGATAGCTCTGGGTAGCAATATCAACATCAAACAAACAAACAAACTAATGAATCACATTTTGTGATTCATGAGTCTAAGTTCTCTCCTGTTAAAATTTGATGATATCAGTTCTCTGAAACGTTATCTAATTTAACATTTTCATTTTAAGTTTTGATCCTTAAGATTTCAGGCGTAGTTGATTTGGTGACACCTGTGGTTACGAGTGGTAACAGGAAGTGCAGTTCAATCCTACAGCAAATACTCATTCAGCAGTGAATTCGAGTACAACAGACAACAAACAAACACAAGTTGTTTTAATGAAGTAAAAAATTATTTATAGTAAATGGTGCCCTCTGTTTTGCCAGTTGAATGTGCTTAATGTGAAATGGTGGCAGTGTCTTAGTTCAACTCTGTTACAGTTATAGGACACTGAACGGTAAACAGTGAGACTGTTATTAATGAGGTAACACTAAAAGAAGCCATGCTGGATCAGATGCATGCATCATTTCCTGTGTATCCCTCATGAAGGCAATTTTAATCCAATGCAGGAATGGCGGACTCTGCCACTAACAGTTAAAACTAATATGTAGACAGGTAATTACAGATTGGAAATACATTTTATGGCTATTGCTGAAAAAATTGCCAAACACAAATGATTGTGTAACTATAACTAAACCACTCTATATGGGCTTTTTCCTCTTCAACGCAGACATTTAGCACTTGCTATGGAAGAAATTAATTTTTTTCTCTTCCTCTCCTTTGTTTACCACCCCTGACTAATTCCATGACCTCGCCATTCTTCACTACCGAGGAAAAACAGCTCATTCTTCCTTTTTTTTAAAAAACAGCCGAGTGTCACATGGGGCACTTGAGACTGAGGTGGTGCAACAGCTCTTGTAAAATGCCACACACACTACTCGCAGCACAGGAAGTTGCTGTTTGAATTTTTACGGTTGTGTAGGGCTGTGGAACTGAAATGTGCCATGCTGTTGTACCATATGTTTCACAGCTCTGTCTACAAACCCTGACTGGTCCCCTTGATTACACTTTACACATTGTTAACCATACCACCGGAGCATCGCTGCTTGAACGTGCAGTTGGCCAAGCCTCTGTAACTTTTCAGCAACATGACATCAGTGTGAAAAAATAAACATATTTACGTTGCTTGTGGAATGTTTTTGCTGTTTCTCTATAAGCATGAGGGGTTTAGTTACCACTAAAACTCAGCACACACATACAGTCACTCATATCCACAAGTACTAGACTGTATCTGTCCTGTATTGCTGATACAAGAAAGATTAAATGATGATTTTATGTCCTTTATGCCCCCCTAGGTTTTTGTAGAGAGCAACAGGAAACATGGGGAGAGAGAGAGATACAATGATATCTGATGAAAGTCCTTCACTGGTCTCAATCTGAAGATATCACTGTTTGAATTTAAGGATTTTGTGTGCTTGAATCTGCGTTGTGTTTTTGTACAGTCCTCTCCACAACACTACATAAATATGTATATACTCACAGTATGAAATAAGTTGGCTCTGCAATCTTTCTCAATTCAGACAATAGGTTCATATCAGACGAACTTGGTAACAAAGAGTTTGGGATGCTTCAATTTAAATCATCCACAGTATAGAGCTGTGCAAAACTATAATGTGCCCTGCCATTTCCATTTAGAAAGGTTGGTCACATTTCCAAAACCGCTGTCCCCCTAGGATATCTGTCTCTCTCAAACAGCAATTTATCGTTCAGGGCAGCCTCGTCTTTTCCACTCCTCACCATCATGAGAAGCTGTAATTCTCTCTCAGTATCCTCAGCACGATCTCTCTCTCTCTCTTTCTCTCTCACTCTTTCTCTCTCTCTCTCCTCCACAAAGAACCAAGCTAAGGCAACTTGCATACAAAATAGCTGACTCAATCATCCAGCTGCATAATCAAGATAAGGGAGACGGGGACAGGAAAAGGGAGATGTGAAGGCTAATGCAAGAGACAGCTTTAGCAACAGCAGCAAAATGAAGATGTTTTCAAACAGTCATAACTCTAGACATTAAAAAGTTGGGAGATAGTGATTCACACTGATGGTGAAGGCTAAGCTGGGGCTGATCTTCCGTTTGAAATGACTAGAACGAGGGCAGCCACTGACAATCAATACAATGCTCCCAGTTCGGTGGCATGAGACAGATTGTTTCAGCTTTATGTTTTAAACGCTTTCTTGCTTTAAATGTCACTAAAGCAGTAGCACATTATTTAACCAGAGCAGAGATGATACAGCACTCCCACACCTACGTCCATAGTGCAGCTGAGTGGAAAGCCACGGAATTGTTCCTATAGGCTTGTCATTTCTTTGGCTGTGACCGCAGGTGTAGGTTATATTAAACATGGCATTGTTTCAGCATTTTTCAACCCCTATGCTTTGGACTACACTGCCCCCCTACCCACCCACCCTCTACCACCACCTCCTCCTCCTCTTCCTCCTCTGACAGAGAATTCAGAGAGTCTTCATTTGTGTGAAAGACCTTAGAGCTGGCTGGCTAAACATCTTTGAAAATTAGGCCTGTGCTTACTTTAAAAAAGAAAAGAGAAGCAAGAATCAATCCATATGAAGCCTTGTGCAATTCAAATGAATCAACATGTCTAGCGTGCAGTGTACAGTATGCATTTCCCAGACAGATGGCACAGACGCAGCAAAATCCTCAGCTAATCTGAGTGAGACTGCACAGGGCTACTGTACTGTAAGTACAAGACTGTAATGACAACATAACTGGTTTTGGCCATGCAATCCACTAACCATTTAATATTTGTGCTGTAAATTGGCTGAATCATACCGTTTGTCATGACTTAATGGTCAAGGTTTCATGTTATTCAGAGTCTTGTGAGGTTGACGTGCAAATCCGTGAAACTGGCTGTCATTTTGTGATTGTGTAGGCTGGGCAGGCCTGGTGGTTTGGAAATAAAACCTTTAAAAAAATTTAAATCAAAACTATATAGTAAGTTATAGCCAGCCTTCTCATTTGAATGTAAATTAGTATCAGTTTATGTGTGTGAAAGAGGAAAGATGAAGTTGAGCCGGTGCCGGTTAAGTAAAGCAGCCGAGGGAGCTGTCCGTGGTGCTGAAGCGACATCTCACGCGGGCGGTGTTAGTGGAGGTTTACAGTTGCAAAGTACCCCACTCTACTTTCACCAGAGCTGGATCAGGTGGAGTCTTTGCACCGCAAACGCAAATCTATTGTGTCATAAAAATGCAGCACAGTTTCGTTATGTACATTCAGATCGGTAAAACTTAAAAAAAAAAGAAGACTTAGAAGACTATTTTCAACAGATATGATTCGCAGTCAAGGCGAAAAAGTGCCCTCATGTCCCGTTCACGGCGCATATGCCAGCCTGTGCAGATCTCACAGAAACAAACGCAAAATGCACTGACTTCGGTGCGTTTGCGTGCAAGTTCATCTGTGCCTTCTGTATTCACTTACAGGAGGTTTTTGTTGTACACAATATAAGCACAATATTCATCTCTTCACAGCATAACATTTTAACTTGAAAGATTTAAAGCTAGCCTGCCACCGTGTGAACACAAAAGACACAAAGTGCATTTGTTGCCTGTAAACTCTGCGACATGAAAGTGTAAAATCCAGCAACACTGTACCAGCTTACCTGCTTGACGATCGCTGAGCGAGAAGCCTCTTCCCCGATGCAAAGCTGGCAGCTTACTGTATGTCACCACGAACACAAGACATTTTCAAAAAGATAAGAGATTTGCTCTGTCAGATAGTAGAAAATAAAAATAATTTTAAAAAATAAACAAAAAAGAATCCCAGTTTTCTGTTTTCGGGTTGAAGACGCACAAAGCGGCGACTGACTGCGTCAAGGGAGAGTCTCAAAGATCCATTTAGCGGTGAGTGATTTAACTCAGGGGCTGAGCTCCTCTCTCAGCTCTTGCCTTTATGTATGCTGAACAGACCCGGAGCCCTGCTTGGGTTTTTTTTTTCTCTCCTATTACACCGAGAGCTGACACCGGCGTTTAACCACAATCAAAAGGAGGCAGGTAGGTTTGGTAGGTATTACTGTATCAGTTGGGGAAACTGCGGGGAATAAGGTGCGAGAGGAGCGCATGTTGATCCTTCAGTCTAGCCGAGGCAAAGTTTAAATCTCATAATAAGATTGTTTGTCACCGCGAGGCTATAAATGGTGGCGGGTTCAACACGGATGCCGGGAGGGTTTATGGCAACTCCTGCGGATGAAGTGACAACGCATGATAGTCAGCGCCTTGTGTGAAAAAAAAAGAATAGTTTCAAGTTAATGAAGACAGTCGGAGTGAAAAGTGTCAGCGACGTCACGCGGGCTTTAGGGGCTTGAACAGCCTATCTATGAGCCAAACTTTTCCTCTTCTGCCCCCCCCCCAATGAATATGGGCTGCACCATCTCGCTGGAAATGGCTTTGAATTGCTCAATTTCACAGTCTGGTTGGGGGTATGTTTAATTTGGTATTGCATGAAAGGAGATAATTTTTCCTCACACAAAGGTCCATTGGTCCGACCAGCAGGGGGCCCTTTAATATTCAAAAGAAGTACTTAATATGTCCATTTAATACTATTTGACTATGTGATGCCCTAACATGAAAAAGGATTAATGTGTACAAATATTGGGGTCTTTTTACTTTGGTATAATAGTTTTATTACATTTTTGCATCTGCCTAAATGCATAGGTTTCCAGGTATCATGACAGTAAACAGGCACACTAATATAAATGGAAAGCATTAATGAGTCCCCTTAGACAACCATATTGTGATGGCAGTGGTCAGTAAATTTCAGGGTTAAATGGAGAGAGGGTGTATAAGGAAAGGGAGGAGCCAGGGCAGCTATTGAAGTAGACCATACTTCACTGAAGAGGTCAAGCTTTGGTCCCCGTGATAGTAAATCAATACATATCAATGATAAATTACTGATGACAAGAACTTCCAGAATACAAATTCCCCACCCACATGGACCTGCACCCACACAGTGCGATACAGGACGGAGCTTACAAGACACAGGAGATGATTTAAATGCAGGTATATTTGAATTTGTGGTTACCCAAGTGTTTCTTTATGTTCACGCATAAACAAAACTCACATTATCCAAAGGCTAATACACAGATGTGATCAAACTATGGTCAAACCTTGCAGGGGACGTTATGGAAAGGTGGACTGAACCCCTACTTGAAAAGGATCAGTGCACAATGCTGAAAAAATGTAGAAAAGGTATAGCTGATCTGTGCCTCAAGGGTTAAATCCAGATTCTCTGTCCCTGTGTAAATGCAGTCCCAGATTTAATTTATGGAGAGTGCAGCCTGATGTCCTCTGTAATGACGTAGTCTGGGGGATGACCTGAGCAAGTCGGGAAAGCGGCAGCCAGGCTGCAGATGCTCTTCTCTGAGAGGGAGCAAGTGGTTGTGCGAGGACTTGGCACAGATGCTGCAATGTCTTGTCTCATTGCAGCAGTAACATTGGAGCTGTGAAATGTGGCCATAGACAGCCCGGCCCAGGAAGTCCACAGTACTGCAGCTGCAGCACTGAGAATGACAGACACACTGTATCATGCTGCCTAATATCTTCACGACCCCGGGGCGAGCCTGAATCGTGACCCCATACAGACGCATGAAGCCTTTGTGCCCCGGTGCTGCCACTGCACACCGCCGTGAATTCACAAAATAAAGGTTTAAAGATATCAAGACCCTCAGCTGGCAGAATAAAGAAGAACAGGTCACAGCCAAAGGTCTTTTCTTTTTTGAGCAGGTACAGCTACATGAATTCTGACAAATGCCAATGCTTCTGCTTCGGTTCTGAATCCTAACATGCTAAACATTCCTTAGGATACATTGGCTCTTTGTTTTGTTTATTTTTTATTCAGATACAACATGAGGACTCTGCACCTCTCAGAGTGCAGCAGATGTGATGGGCTTGATGGGATTTTATAATGAACCTTCCCAGCTGAATTTACCTTGAGGGCACAATTGCTTTAATGTTGTCCAGGTATGAGGTTTGATTCCCAATGGCCACAGCTGTCTTTGTTCATAATATACTAATGATTTATAATGCACAGTGGAAGGTAGATACGTTTAAGAGAATATATCTCTTATGATAAATCCAGATGTGTAATGCCATAGGATATTGTCAACCTGCGACTGGATTTACTGATGTGGGCTTGTGGGGATTGAAAAAATCTAGAAAGCTAGTTTCAGTTTTGGCACAAAGGGAATACTGTATGTAATAGGTTTTGCATGTAATCCAATGTGGCAATAGGTTTGTTTACATTGTTGCTGTTTTGTCACTTTGTATTTTAGAGGCTTAATCACATTTCCAGTAAAAATGACACTTTGAGGGGTTTTAATTTGAAGCTGCACATTATTTTCATCTTGATTGTCCTCTCCAAACAAGTAGGCACAGCGATAAATTTGTTTCTTCATAATAGTCTATACATGCTTTAAGCTACATCTTATTACTTCCCCCCAGCAAATGCTAAAATCACACATTGGTCTCAATTATTGTGTCTCTGATTTTCCAATCTACTATTTCACGAATGGCTGAGCAAAGTCTGAATATTGCATTATATACAGCAAACAATTTTCTCATTCATATGCATCCTGTTTACTTTATATTTTAGCTTTCTCACACATATCTAATATTTACATATTGAATATTGAAGTTTAATGCAAATTAGTATTTTACTCCAAATCCAGCTAAGTTATTTTACAACCAGAAACAGAACTGAAATTAACATTCTGTCCTCAAGATTCCAGAAAAAATAATAAATATTTTTGCCTGCAAAAACTTCAATGGAAATCTCTCTAACCATATGATTCTAGGTATAAGCTCTGTGGTTTTGAGAATAACTTAGCAAAGGAGACTTTTAACAACACTGATTCTAGAAATTTCAATCAAATTAAGAGCACATACATCTGACTGAAATGTAGGTTTTCACATACTTGTTCAATACAGGATTATAAGACACAAAAAATGAGAAATATTGTTTTCAAGTATCAGACAGTTTGACTTGTTTTGTATTGGAGGGAAGGCTGGTAATGCTTCATGTAACTAAGAAACTGTTGCAAATATGATTATAATGTCACTAAATGAAGTCCGTCAGTCCGGTGGAGAAGAAAAGGAGGCAGATAGGTGAATGTATTATTCAAATCCTTCTACTAGCTGCTTCAATGGTGCTGAGGCAAGTAACAGGGCTGGCAGTAATCAGGGAGGAGACGGTGACTGCTGGTTGACATAATGGAACATTCAAGGTCAGTGAAGTGCAGGAGATCCAAGTCTAGTGGTGAAGTTATGGGTCAGCATCCACAAGCTGCTTCCACCAATGATAATGTTATGTGAGAAATAGGAAGGCATCAGAGGTGCTTGTTGCCATTACAGTCCTACTTACATAGCTTGCCTCACAGCAGCACACAAACACAGTAAACACGTGGAACGTTGCAGATTGCACATGGCATGGCAAGCTACTGTTTTCTGCTATTAATTCCTGTCTTCTGTTGTCATCCTTGTTTACAGGCAACAAACACAAACAAAATAAACCAAGGACAAAACAATGGCAGTATAGTAAAAGAACAGTCAACTTCATCCTGTTAACATAATCAACAATGGACTCAGGATGTACATTGTTTTAACAAAACCATAGAAATTAGTGTTGTTGCATGTAAATGCAACATGGTGGGGAAGTCTTCTGTGATCCTTTACTTTAGAAACTTTACTTTTAAAAAAAAGCAATACCAAAACATCTCAATTACCCATGTTGGATGTAATGATTGATAGGAACAAAAATCTTTGAATCAGTATAGTACTGAGTAAAGAAATGCGCCACCATGAGTATGTCCAATAGGTATTCTATGTCAAAAGTATGTCCATTGCAAGTGCTCATTTTGCCATTGACAGGCTCAGATTTTTGTTATGTCTATGATTCTCACAAAGATAGACCCTTAAATAATACGTTTTCGTCAAACCAAAACATCGTTTACAACCTACCGACTCAGTCACAACAGTAATTTAATCACAGAATGCAGGAACCATTGATCAGTTAGTTAGTTTGTCTTATCGTGTGACACATCTGAAGGAGAATTCAGATCCCGAGTAAAAGTGCCACAACACAAACTAACTAACTAGTGTTTCTATTATAATAATCTGCTGGTTGTTTTCTTTGATGAATCCACGGCTGTCAAGAAACAGAAAAGCCTATACTAATTACTCAGAGGTCAAAGTAACATCCTTGAGATATTGTTTTCAGGCATCAGACAGTGCGCAGAAATCTCACAATAATTCAGTTTACTGTACTATATGACAGGTAGAGCAGTCACTAATCAGTTTTCTTCTACATCATTTATAAGTTAATATAAAATCAGATATACAAAATTTGATGTACTGTTTATAGCTAAAATGTTTACATATCTGTGATATTAAGGTTCCTCTTACATTTTGTTTGTGTAAAATAATTGTATGTCTGATAAATGTAGTGAGTAAAATTGCAATATTTCTGAATGTAGTGAAGTCAAGTATTATCCAAGTGTCATGTAATAGAAACACTGAAGTAGTGACTTAGATTTGTACTTAAGTGCAATACTTGGAGAAATGTACAATGAACAAGTCACACAGCGGCATACAATGCCATGAAAACTGTGGAAGCCTTTGAATTTGCTTCTTATCTAAAATTCTGTTGAGAGAACAATACAGAGCAATACAAATCAACGGAAGTGGCTACCAT